>JAGFPH010001343.1:120234-133655 GCA_018207615.1 Philaenus spumarius
GATGAGCAGTGCGCTTCAGTTTTTGACACGTTACGACTAAGAGGGCGACAACTTTCCGTCAGATAGTCACGGGGGATGAAACTTGGGTCGCTTATGACACTCCTAAAACTAAATGACAATCGATGGAATGGAGGCACACTTCGTCCCCAGCAACACAAGACAATCTTGACATCTCGAAAAGTCATGTGAACAGTGTTTTGGGATAGACAAAGCATTTTACTGATTGATTTTTTGCCACGAGGTCAAACAATCGATAAAGATGTTTATTGCGAGACGCTTAAGAAACTGCGTCTCGCAATACAGAACAAGCGCAGAGGAATGCTCTCAAAAGGTGTTGTTTTCTTTCATGACAACTCTCGACCACACACTGCGAATGTGACAAAAAAACTCCCAAAGGACTTCCTGCGATGTGTTTGACCATCCTCCATACAGCCCTCACCTCGTTTCTAGCGACTTCCATCTTGTTTTGCATCTGAAATCTTTCCTCGGTGGCCAATGCTTCTACAACGTTGATGAGCTAAAAGAACATGTCACCACATGGTTGAAAACAAAGGCGGCAACCATCTATGAAGAAGGCATACAAAAACTTGACCCACTCTATGACAAATGCCTGAAAATTACGGGAGCTATGTAAAAAAATAGTTTATTATTTTCCTGCGCCTGTACATGATTTTGTTTTATTACTAAACGGAACTTACTGGACTTACCTTTATTTTGCACTCAGTCAAACACGGTCTCAGATGGACTCAAAACACAGCACAAAAATAGGCACTAAGAATAATTTCCAAATTAAAGCAGTCATGCTGGTTTGCTCCTGAGTGAGCTTCTTGTACATGCTTGAAGTAATATTTATTATGTTGTCTAAGAGAAATACAGCAAAAATAGAAACAATTTTATGACACAAGAAAAAAAGAGACTACAATGCAATCAGTATAGATTGAACATTTATAAAAGGCAAAGTTATATTTGATTTAAAAAAAAAAATAAGTTACTAATAAAAAGCATTGAAAAATGTCAGTATTAAGTTTAAAAACCTCGGGGAGAAAGGGTTTTAGTTATGGAACTATGTCTTGTATTTAGCGATAAGTTTTGCCCCCGGATTTTTTAAATTTGTATTAAAATATGTTTTACACAACTATAAAACACACCAAATATAACTGTAGTAATACTTTACAAAATACACATAGACTTTGACAAACAGTTGAGACATTCGCCACAGACCAGGAGTATGATTTTGTTCAAATGAGTTAACTCTGGAACTGGCAGAAGGCCATGCATGGCCTTCTCTCAGGCGCAGAACGCAACAACTTGACACATTTGCAAAAATTTGCATATATTTGCATAATCGCTAATTTAACCCACTTAAAATTATCCAATCGTAATAAAACTGGCACCATTGGAAAGGAAATGAATTAAACTTTAATTTTTGTATTTACAACTTTTTCGTAAAACGTTTATTTACATACGTAATCATCGTTTTAAATTATGCACATCGGCCTACAGCTCATTCTGTGCGCGAATCTCCATACAATTGTACTTGTTATTTCCCACTTCTTAGACGTTTAAGACCGCCTACACTAATATTTATTTGGCAATTATAACGATACCATTGGATTCGTCATGATTTTATCTTTCTGTTGGTGTCTTCCAATCAGATGTCACTGTAAAATTACTATTTAATTCAAGAGGTACTGTAAACCCTTGCGATTGGACAGTCTCTCAACCAATAAACAGGCCATTTGTCGATCGATATTGGGAAGGCAGTGGCTTATGTTTTGACAGATTTCTTTACACCATTTTGTAGATAACAGTTTGATCTTTCTAACGGTGGGAAGAAAACTGGAAATAACCAGTTTTTTATTTGTCTAGACAGCAGTGAAAAGTCTGGTGTGACCGTCCGCTCTATCTTGTTCCCACGTTATCCAATGCACGCTTATTGCCCGACCTTTAGCGACGGCAAAATGTCATTAGATTGATGTCATTTTGTTATTCAAATAAATATAACTCAAACACTTTTGTGAACCAAGGAAAGACAAGTATACCGTTCTTTTCTTTGATTTATCCTCTACACTTTGTTATAATAATATTTCATTTTTGGTCAAAGCATATATTAGTAAATGACGTTACAATCTAGGCCTAGGTTTGTTACCAGTAGTGTACTTGAAACATAAAAACTGTTTTTTTCAAAATAAAAAATTTGAAATTGATAAATGTTTTTATACAGTTATATTTAGAACTAAATTACAAAACTTTTTTACGCTTACGAAAAAAATACAAAAAATGTTTACTACTTGTTATGTAGGCCTAAAGTTGAACTTTTTCCTTTCGTTACTGAACATTTTTTGTTTCTTGAGCTAATAACTTTTACTATTTCAAAATAAACTAATTTTTAGTGGCATATTTGAATTCTTTGAAGTTTCATCTACAAAAAAGATATTTAACACTTTTGGATTGGGGTTCATTTACTATTTTTGGCGAATTTTTAAAAATATGCTTGCAAAACGCTAAAAATGGGCTGGCCAATTTTAGCTTTAACCATGCCTGTTCTAGGGTTAATATACTTTTTAATAACCTAAAAGGTATGTCAAGCAATACCTATTTGTTTTGTTTTTAGCGTTTTTGAAGTCATCGCATATATACGACGTTCAGTCTATGTCAAGAAACGTAGTAAGTTTTTTTGTTAGACTCTGAAGCAATGTTAGTAAAACAAAGTGTTTTAACCAAAGTTGCACAACCAATAAAAATTAAGACTGAAATACAAAGGTGGAAAATCAGAATTCCCAGGAATTACGTGAGAAGGGGGGGGGGGGGGGGAAAAATTCCGGAGAACTCCGCGTCTGCGCATTTCCACAAAATAAAAAGGCGGGAAAATAACCAAGAATTGTGGCGTGAGAAAGGGGGTAGGTAACTTTCATGAGAACTTCTTCACGTTCCCACGCAGAAAATCATCAAACTTACAAACCAAGCACCACATATGAGCGGTAGACCTTCTTACATACTGATACCAATAAATCTGGTCTTTAAAATATACTAGTACTTCAAAATTAGCAGTTAAATAACAAAATAATACTGCCACAAATATGCGACGTCAGTCTGTGGATAGAAACCAGTCGTCACATATATGCGATGCTAGTCAAAATTTGACTATGGTGGTAGCGGAACATGTGTTAATATTTGTTATATGCAATTTTTTCCAAGTATTTTTAAAGTAATTTAATTTAAAAGATAATAAATTAACACAATTGCTCATCAAAATATTTTTCTTCATTAAACGTGTTTTCAAATATAAAGCATCATCCTCAGTTTTGTCAGTGAGGACGACTAAGTCGTTGAAAACTACTGACGTATAAACATATTTTTTTGGGGAATTTGTGTTATTATTTTAAAAATTATGTTGTTTTTCCAAGTGAAGCTATTTTACTATATATAGGCAATTCAAGTTTACCTCTGTCATAGCTCAACCGCTATGGTACTTACCTCATAAGGAAGACGTCCCGGGTTCAAATCCCGCGGGGACCATAAAATATTAAAAGCCCAAAAAAACATGCTCGTTAGCCGAAAGGCACAAAGTGGCATGAAAAGAAAAAAAAAAAAAAAAAAAAAAAAAAAAAATTAAGTTTACAATAAAT
Organism: Philaenus spumarius; assembly: GCA_018207615.1. Taxonomy (NCBI): domain Eukaryota; kingdom Metazoa; phylum Arthropoda; class Insecta; order Hemiptera; family Aphrophoridae; genus Philaenus; species Philaenus spumarius. The sequence continues at coordinate 123,864 of JAGFPH010001343.1, forward strand.
AATATTGGTTACTGATATTAGTGTTATACGCCGACAAAAACTTCGGGCAGGAGTGTCTCCAAGACGTATGATGTTAGTTATGTACAGAAAATATGGTAGTTAAGAAATAAAACGACAAAATAAAATAAAAAAGTGTAACAGAAGTAAAACTCGGTGGAAATGTTTACGCAAAGATCCCACTTTTTAATTCAACGACTGGACTAATAAGAAAAACACCATCATAATCAAATACTCTAATCGCTAAATAGAAACTCTATCGGAAAGAATATTTAACAGATTAAAGCCCACGTTGAACCACAACGTTTTCTGACGACGGTCGTATGCCAAGAATTCAGTTGGAGTATTACAGGTGTTTGAAAACAATAATAAACATTTTCGATTTACATACTTCCATGTTTAATCAGAACAATTGCAACTGATTTCTCTCAAAGTGCGGAAAAAATCAGTAAAAACTAAATGGGAATATTTCTATGCGTAATATATAATTACCATGGCTGTAAATGTGCGAGAAAAACAGATTGATATCAAAGACAATAAATGCGAAAAAAAATTAAAAACTGGAGTAAAAGTAAGACATTTTTACACAATACAGCAACACTGTGTTAAAAAATATACAATGTAAACAAAATTCACATGCACTATTTGCAAAAATTAGTAATTGACTTAAAACTAGGCTTTACTATGTAATATATTTGTTCCCTACAATACAGCTACTTGTATTAATATTCACAAACATTCAAACATCGAAGGAGAAGGTCACTTGAACAATAGAAAACAGTATCAAGCAATCATTATACAGTATAACCTATAATATAATTGTTCAATGTACAATGTTGAGATCCAGGAAATAAAATAACATCCCTTCCCTTCTAGGACATCATAATACAATAGTTTCCTAGCAAGACTACAGTAACATTTCACTACATTTACATTACCCACAAAATAAACTGTTCGTACTTTCATTTTCAAAGTACTAGTTAAATGTAACAAACATCAATTACTTCATAGTACGGTACTCTTGCATGATTTTATTTTTGCACATGATCGTGTCTATAAAATAACAAACAGCTTTAGGATATTGATTAAACTTGGACGTTGAGTACAATCTTCTACCCGAATCTTAATGTTTTACGCCTCAACGAACATAATTACTTAAACTTGAACATCTCTGACATTACACCACATCACAATCAGAAATATTCTTACAAACTTGTTTTATGTTATTACACTGTTACTCTGCAAAATGATTGAAATTGACCATACAGCCAAACAAATATATAAATTTAAGTATTTGATAGAATAAACTTAGAACACAAAATCTCACAACTAATACGTTTATTAACTCAAACGCTTTTCAACGACAAAGTCGCCATCTTCAGTGATGCACGAGCTACAATAGTCAAACTATAACAACTAGTCATGCAGTTAATTGTGCAAATAGTAAATAATTTAAGTACAGTAGAACTCCAACTATCCGGATTAATTGGGACCAGACCCGATCCGGATAATCAAAAATCCGAATAATTTGATTTTTCTCGAAAAAAAAGGCCGTTTTTAGGAGAAAAACGTAAACAACACATAATATAGAACATTTACGGTATTTATTATGAAAAAACAATATCAATGACAATGTTTACATTACGTAATATTTACAAACAATACTAAATCACTGTAAAATACATTATTTTTTTAACATATCAGGCAGAGTCAGCTGTTTTGCTACCTTAAATCGATTCCGCCCCGACAAGTCTCGCATCCGTTTGACTATGTTCTTATTCAAATCTGATCCGGATAATTGGCGATCTGGATAGTTGGAGTCCGGATAATTGGAGTTCTACTGTAGTATAATTTAACTGCTCGTGCAGTTAACGCGTATTAGTTGTGAGATTTTGTGTTCTAAGTTTATTCTATCAAGTATATCTTCTCACAAGTCAAGCTCAATATTTATTTATAAATTTAAGTATATCCTTTTTTCTCTTTTTTTTTGGTCAAACTCTTTGGTTTTGAACTCTGCCAAAATACAAATGTGGAGAAACTACGAAGAAATAAATAGCAACTAACCTGCGCGATGGTTTTAATCGCAAAATTCGTATCAATCTATGGAAAATATATAAAACTTGTGCCAGGTATGTAATATTTATATGAAAAGTTTTTTTTGCTTATGATTTGCCATTTTTCATATCTAAGTCATGCAATTCAAATCTACTCTGTAATTGTAAAATAAATTGATTAAATTAACAATAATTGTTTATTTTTTATAACTACAACGCATTAAATTCTAGTACTTGATTGCGTTAATCCGTTACTTAACTGTTAATACCAATGTTATTTGGAATACTATGACCGTCTGAAGATGCATGTTTTTATTAACATTGAAAATAATATAACATAATGAAACACAGTATATACAGCAAGCGAATGTATAATTTAAAAACATCGGAACTAGATAAACACAATAAGAACAATATCTACAGATTGACAAGCTAAAGGAAAAAATAATCAATTGAAATTGATAAAAATATTTATAGTATTTACTACTTACACAAACTAAACATAATATATTATGAAACTATACACAGGTAGCGAATCACTACAAAGGACGGGCCGTTCTTCAATTGTGTATCCACCACAAATCTTTAAAGAATCGGACCGACCCTCTTATTAATATGGTAATAGTAGTACACTTAAACTTTAAATAAACAAAGACAACATTCATAGAATTCAAGCACTATAAACTAAAATATAATAATGTAACATAGAAACAGATAGATTTTTAAAAATATAATCGGTTTTGATTTCTAACACTTTATTTACTTTGATTTTAGAATGTTAAATAATACTGCCCTTTTAATGTAAGAAAGAATGGAACGACGGTGGATGTATCAAGGCGGCGACGGTACAGATGGCGTTATTGCCTAAATGTTTCATGTTGTGATTATACGACAAACACTGAATCTCAGTCACTTAAAACTAAATAGAATTAGTGAACTATGATCCATGCTGTTGAAATATGAACAAGCGATGTTAACAATTTTTCATAATTAAAATAAAAATGAGGCCTTTGGTCGGCGTAAAGGATACCGAGTTCGATCCTACGGACGAGTTACCTCCAGGCCGATAAGGTTTTTGCTTTTAACGCTTTGATGAGCGGCATTTTTTTTACACTTCTGAGCAAGATTATTTTTTTTATTAAATGGTTGGAACATATTTTCAAAACTGTAAAATAAATAATAAATTGTAAAACTTTATGTTGTTTGTGTTTTTAAAAAATTTTGAAATTTTGGTTTGGTTAGGTTTGGTGAGCAATTCTAATTTTGTATTCTTATATATTTATGATAAGCAAAACGATCGTTTCAGTATCGTCAAAAACATCACTCGTTTCAGTACCAATATAGTATGTGCAATCAGATTCATTTTCTGTTATAAGTTCACCTATTTCTTTGTAAGATATTCCAATAAACCTCGGCCTAGCCATAATTTACCAAATTACAAATATCACTAAGACCACCTAATACATACTTTGAGGTTAGATACAACTCACTGCATTATAAACACAATCACAATTACTACGAAAATACATTGTGCACGATTCAGAACAGACTGTTGCCAGATTATAAAAAAGTTATGAAAAATAATGCAAGGATAGCAGCACATCATAGGACATACTATATTAAATAGAACATTTAGAAATGTTGATGCTAACTGAACGAAAAATCTATGAGTTTTTAAATGGCGATGCTCTAAACGGTAATAACACTGTTTGACGGTTTGAAACGTCGATGCTCATCAAAAGGTTAAAGTACTCCTACGCCTTACAAATTAGTCATACTTCTTAGGCGTATTGGTAAATTTATACGTATTCGATTGTCAGTCGTTTCTCACAAAACTCATCATTTACAAGTCATTTCAAGAAAGCACGGAAAAATTTGCTACTGTTATCACAAAAATAATTCACACAAATAAAACTTTACTCTCAATTATTGATTCGGTTTGTGAACAAACTAATGAACATAAATATAGTAATATTTACAAACACAATTTTTTTAAAAGAGCAGTAAATGACCAGTTTATGATGAACGCTGACATCGGTGAACAAGTTAGACTTGAACATTATTTCACAGACGATTTAATGTCACTTTACTGTTGAACCTTATTGGAAAAATTGAATTTACTTAATTGGGAGAAAATATTCCGCGACAGTAACCTTTTGAGTGCCAAAAACCTGACGTTGGAAATTTATGCAGAGTGCTGATATGCCAAATGTTTAAACATAATTATATATAGTTCAACAGTCCAGTTCTAGTCTTTTAGTCCCGACTACCTTATTTTTAGATTAAAGTTTCAACAAAGACGGCAAATAATACTTTCTAGCAGTTATTATAACGTTCATGAATTTTACCATCATCTATGCTAATTGAGAGTTATTGGAAACAGTAGAAGTTAATACTTCAAAGAATAATAATTAGGCAAACATAAATTCTAACAAAAAAAAAGTTTAATAACGGAGTTTGTGGTTTATAGCCTTGAAACGTAACAAAATAACGACAAATAATCATACTTTTTCTGAAAATTTGCATAAAACCTACCTTCTTATGAGGCAAGCTCAACTACTACATCCGAAAATAGTTGAAGCAAATAGTAGGCCTTTAAATTTTAATTTAACATTATACATTGCTACAAAATAGATATGCATAATAATTAACTTGTAGGCATAGCAGGTTCGTTCACTAGAATCAAAACATTCTATTCCTTCATAGTAATAAATATTATTTGCTACTACGTTAAGATTGCTTCTGCCTACTATATCATCTACAACAGCAAAATTTGTAAATATACACACCGACTTGACTCGACCGAGATAAAAGAGGAAAACCTGGCTATATTCGTAACAAAAACTTCTAAAGGAATTTTCAAACACATCAAAGTCGGAATTACACAAGGCTTTTGGATAGTAAAATTTGATGTTGCCGTTAAATAAAGAGTTCTGAAAGCATTACAGATGACCGAAGTCAGCACGGTTTTATTTAGAATTATATTTAAAATAACACACACAACCAGTGTACTCAAAAGTAAATTAAAAATAATCAAAACCCATTATGTACTTCAAATTTGTACAGCCATAATCACTTATTTGTAAAAAACAGAATCAATCTCAATATAAGGCTTATGTTAAAAATATAATAATTTGTATTATATTCATGAAAACATTATACATTAAAATACACAAAGGGTAAAGTGTGATCTATATGCTAACCACACTCCGTTAAATACATAAAAGAAAAACAACATTAAACATTAATCTGTATTATGTTCTTGCAATAAAGCTGGTGTTAAAGAAATTCTGAGAGAAAATGTCAAAAAGAAAACATATTATATTAATAGGGCTAAAGAGTGGTATCTGAAAGTATTAAATAATTTCTATAAGTTGATTATACGGTTCGTATTTAAATTGATTACAAGTCATCAAAGGAAGCTAAGTTGATCATCTCCATATCAGATAGAATAAACTTTGAACACAAAATCTCAAAACTAATACGTTTATTAACTTAAACGCGCTCAGTTAATGAAAGAGTTATAGTTTGACTGATGTAGCTCGTGCATCACTGAGGATGGCGACTTTGTCGTTAAGACGCATTTTTAGTTAATAAACGTATTAGTTAATAGATTTTGTGTTCAAAGTTTATTCTATCAAGTATATCTTCTCACAAGTCAAGCACAATGTGTATTTATCACCATATCAAGGAAGTTACTTAATGCGTTCAGTAGTGTTGAAGTTGATTAGATTTATTAATGAAGAAATGAACAATTCTGAGAGTTAGATTAAAGAAATGAATTATGTGCTTTATAAGCATGAAGTAAATTAAGTTCATCTTATTGAGGCATTTGATCAAGGGCTTCATAATAATAAAACTGATTATACAGTATGTTTACTGTAGATCATAATAAAAAAAGTTGATTAACATTAATAGTGAAGCATTTGCCTACAACATTCATAGTAAAAAGTTGGATTGTAAGTATATGCAACGATTGAATGTTTTGTAGTGAGGCAAAGAATACAGGGTTCATAATGAAATAGTTGATTATACAATAGTGAAAATGTAGGTGATTATATGCTGTGTAGTGACACAATGAATATAGGGTTCATATTGAGAAAGTTGATTATACTAATAGTGGAAATGTAGGTGATTATATGCTTTGTAGTGAGGCAATGATTATAGGGTTCATATTGAGAAAGTTGATTATACTAAGAGTGGAAATGTAGGTGATTATATGCTGTGTAGTGACACAATGATTATAGGGTTCATATTGAGAAAGTTGATTATACTAATAGTGGAAATGTAGGTGATTATATGCTTTGTAGTGAGGAAATGATTATAGGGTTCATATTGAGAAAATTGATTATACTAAGAGTGGAAATGTAGGTGATTATATGCTGTGTAGTGACACAATGATTATAGGTTTCATATTGAGAAAGTTGATTATACTAATAGTGGAAATGTAATTGATTATATGCTTTGTAGTGAGACAATGATTTTAGGGTACATAAAGAAATAATTGATTAATTAATATACAAGAAGTAGAAATGGAATTGATTATGTGCATTGTAGTGAGATAATGATTATAGGGTACATAATGACACAATTGATTATAAAAGAAGTAGAAATGTAATTGAGTATGTGCTTTTAGTGAGACAATGATTATAGGGTACATAATGAAAAAAGTGATTATACAAGAAGTAGAAATGTAATTGATTATGTTCTTTGTAGTGAGACAATGATTATAGTGTACAACATGAACTAATTGATTATAAAAGAAGTAGAAATGTAATTGATTATGTACTTTGTATTGAGGCAATGATTATAGAGTACATAATGAAACAATTGATTATAAAAGAAGTAGAAATGTATTGATTATGTGCTTTGTAGTGAGACAATGATTATAGGGTACATAATGAAACAATTGATTATACAAGAAGTAGAAATGTAATTGATTATGTGTTTTGTAGTGAGACAATGATTATAGGGTACATAATGACACAATTGATTATAAAAGAAGTAGAAATGTAATTGATTAGGTGCTTTTAGTGAGACAATGATTATAGGGTACATAATGAAAAAAGTGATTATACAAGAAGTAGAAATGTAATTGATTATGTTCTTTGTAGTGAGACAATGATTATAGGGTACAACATGAACTAATTGATTATACAAGAAGTAGAAATGTAATTAATTATGCGCTTTGTAGTGAGACAATGATTATAGAGTACATAATGAAACAATTGATAATAAAAGAAGTAAAAATGTAAATGATTATGTGTTTTGTAGTAAAAAATGATTATAGGGTACATAATGACACAATTGATTAAACAAGAAGTAAAAATGTAATTGATAATGTGCTTTGTAGTGAGACAATGATTTTAGGGTACATAAAGAAATAATTGATTATAAAAGTAGAAATGTAATTGATTATATGATTTGTTTTAAAGGCAATGATTATAGGGTACATAGTGAAATAATTTATTATAATAAAAGTAAAAAAGTTGGTGATTATATGCTTTGTAGGGAACCTATGATTATAGAGTACATAAAGAAACAATTAATTATACAAGAAGTAGAAATGTAATTGATTATGTGCTTTGTAGTGATACTATGATTATAGGGTAAATAATGAAACAAATGATTATAAAAGTAGGAATGTAATTGATTATGTGCTTTGTAGTGTGACAATGATTATAGAGTACATAATGAAACAATTGATTATAAAAGAAGTAGAAATGTAATTGATTATGTGCTTTGTAGTGAAACAATGATTATAGAATACATAATGAAACAAATGATTATAAAAGAAGGAAAAATGTAATTGAGTATGTGCTTTATAGTGAGACAATGATTATAGGGTACAAAATGAAACAATTGATTATAAAAGAAGTAAAAATGTAATTGATTATGTGCTTTGTAGTGAGACAATGATTATAGGGTACATAATGAAACAAATGATTATAAAAGAAGGAAAAATGTAATTGATTATGTGCTTTGTAGTGAGACAATGATTATAGGGTACATTATAAAACAATTGATTATAAAAGAAGGAAAAATGTAATTGATTATGTGCTTTGTAGTGAGACAATGATTATAGGGTACATAATGAAACAATTGATTATACAAGAAGGAAAAATGTAATTGATTATGTGCTTCTTAGTGAGACAATGATTATTGGGTACATAATGAAACAATTGATTATAAAAGAAGTAAAAATGTAATTGATTATGTGATTTCTAGCGAGACAATGATTATAGGCTACTTAATGAAACAATTGATTACAAAAGAAGGAAATATGTAATTGATTATGTGCTTTGTAGTGAGACAATGATTATAGGGTACATAATGAAACAATTGATTATAAAAGATGTAAAAATGTAATTGATTATGTGATTTGTAGTGAGACAATGATTATAGGGTACATAATGAAACAATTGATTATAAAAGAAGTAAAAATGTAATTGATTATGTGATTTGTAGTGAGACAATGATTATAGGGTACATAATGAAACAATTGATTATAAAAGAAGTAAAAATGTAATTGATTATGTGCTTTGTATTGAGGCAATGATTATAGAGTACATAATAAAACAATTGATTATACAAGAAGAAAAAATGTAATTTATTATGTGCTTTGTAGTGAGACAATGATTATAGAGTACATAATGAAACAATTGATTATAAAAGAAGTAGAAATGTAAATGATTATGTGTTTTGTAGTGAAACAATGATTGTAGGGTACATAATGCCACAATTGATTATACAAGAAGTAGAAATGTAATTGATTATATGTTTTGTAGTGGGAAATGATTATAGGACACATAATGAACTAATTGATTATACTAGAAGTAGAAATGTAATTAATTATATGCTTTGTAGTGAGATAATGTATAGAGTACATAAAGAAACAATTGATTTTACTAGAAGTAGAAATGTAATTGATTATGTGCTTCGTAGTGAGACAATGATTATAGGGTACATAATGAAACAATTGATAATAAAATAATTAGAAATGTAATTGATTATGTGTTTTGTAGTAAGACAATGATTATAGGGTACATAATGAAACAAATGATTATACAAGAAGTAGAAATGTAATTGATTATGTGATTTGTAGTTAGACAATGATTATAGGGTACATAGTGACATAATTGATTATAAAAGAAGTAGAACTGTAATTGATTATGTGATTTGTAGTTAGACAATGATTATAGGGTACATAGTGAAATAATTGATTATAAAAGAAGTAGAACTGTAATTGATTATGCGCTTTGTAGTGAGACAATGATTATAGGGTACATAGTGAAATAATTGATTATAAAAGAAGTAGAAATGTAATTGATTATGTGCTTTATAGTGAGACAATGATTATAGGGTACATAGTGAAATAATTGATTATAAAAGAAGTAGAACTGTAATTGATTATGTGCTTTGTAGTGAGACAATGATTATAGGGTACATAAAGAAACAATTGATTATGCAAGAAGTAGAAATGTAATTGATTATATGCTTTGTAGTGAACCAATGATTTTAGACTACATAAAGAAAAAATTGATTATGCAAGAAGTTGAAATGTAATTGATTATGTGCTTTGTAGTGAGACAATGATTATAGGGTACATAGTGAAATAATTGATTATAAAAGAAGTAGAACTGTAATTGATTATGTGCTTTGTAGTGAGACAATGATTGTAGGGTACATAGCGAAATAATTGATTATAAAAGAAGTAGAACTGTAATTGATTATGTGCTTT
>JAGFPH010001343.1:152679-166467 GCA_018207615.1 Philaenus spumarius
TTAGCAAAACTAAACTCAAATTAAATAAAAATAGGTTTTTTAAGGTAGCTGTATACAAATGAAAAATTTCAGTGCTGTAAATTAAACAGTTTTAAGAAGATAACTTCATGTTTTCCGCATAAAAAATTTAAATTGCAGAAAATTTAAATTTTCAATAAAAAACATTGCCTTCTGTTGAAAATTCATATTATTGCTTGTATTACTCCAGGGATTAAACTCGGTAAAATAAACGATAAAATATTTTATTTGGAGTTTATAATTTTATTTAGAAACAAATAATTTTATTGTCAATCTTTGTCTATCTTGTTATCTATCATGCTCAGGGCCGGCGTAACGAAGTATGCCGCTCGAGGCAAAAGATCACGTTTGCCGCTCCTCCCCCCCCCCCTACCTAGGCATAAAAGATAAAACTTCCACCAAGGGGGGCAATTTTTCAATAAAATTTTAACGACAGTTTTAAGTTTGTAAATTTCCACAAACTGTTATTTGGACTGTGATTAAAATACGGAAGTAAAATTGAAAATTAGTTTTCTTCCTACCCCTCCTTTTTCCAACTCGTTTTGCCGCCCCCAAAAATTTGGCGCTCTAGACGGTCGCCTCACTCGCCTAATGGGTCCGCCGGCCCTGATCATGCTCTGTCAAATCATTTTATTGGCAGTCTGTCAAGCTTCTTATCCTACATGTTCTGTAGTAGCCCACTATACTTTCAAATCACTTGTTTATTTCTTTCGCTAGTATTCACTAAACCAGTCTTCCCAATTATTACTTACTGGTTTGTAATAAATAAAAGAAGCAAAACACAGCAGAAAATTAAATATAGCAAATATAGCATGTAAATCAGGTGATGTGTTCTAAAAGTAATATGTTTTATAATTTACTACCAATATATATTTTATATGTATAAGTATAACATGCAGGATTAACTAAAATTCTGGAGACACCCCTGTAACTTTTGAGCGAGTAATTGGAAAAAAAAACTCAGGTAATGTTTACTAAGTATTAAGATGTAATTTTTTAAGCATAAGACAACGTTGTTACCATTTCCAAAATGGGAAATTTTGGGGGCAGTTCAAAAATTTAAAATGCAAACCCCTATTTAAAATAACATTATTCCTATCTAAAGTTATTTACGGTTAAAGACGGGAATGATTCAAGTTCTTCTAACTTTTTAGCGAGTGATTGGTGAAAAGCCAAATCCAAGGAATGTTTATTAGCTATTATGATGTACTTTTTTATGTATGAGGAAACTTTGCCCCCGTTTAAAAAATGTTAAATATTGGAGGCAGCTCAAAATTTGTATACGCAAACCCCCGTCATTCGACCATTCGGTTTAAAGGTATTAACAAAAGAAAACTAACAGTTAACAGTCTTTAACCGTAAATAACTTTAGACAGGAATAAGATAGAGACCTCTTGATTTCGCCATGCACATTCTTGTACCAATACCTTTAAAATGAGGGGTCACAAGGTAGGGGTTTGCATTTAAAAGTTTTGAGCTGCCCCCAAAATTTCCGATTTTGGAAACGTTTTCTTATGCGTAAAAAGTACATCTTTCTACCTAGTAAATATCAACCGAGTTTTTTTTTTTTTTTTTTTTTTTTTCAGTTACTCACTCATTAGTTACAGGGGTGTCTCCAGACTTTTAGTTCATCCTGTATAAGATATTTGTTTATAACATACCTTAATGATTATAAATTGGTTACAAAAGTAAATTGCATAGTCGCTTGGTTTATCTTTGTTAAGCAGTGCACCGACCCGAAAAACAAAACATTTTTACACAAAATGTTTTTATATCAAGTACTAACCATAAAATAATTGGAGCAGCAAAACTTCTCTTATTTTGTATCGATTTGGCCATTTACGGTAGGGACTCCTTTTAAGTTTGAAAATTCTTCATAATTAGAATAAGACTAAGTCTAGCGTAACACGAAAATTTTAAGTTTTAGAAATGGCGGTCAGGGTTGCTCGAGAACCCGTACTTCCTTGTCACTGCAAACACTCGCTCAACAGACAGACTACATCATAATAAATCTGCCACATCATAATAATTTTAAATGAATGGAACAATACTTTTATAAAACCTCACTTTTACCAATTAATTTATGTTTGACAGGTGATTAAGCACGGTGAGTGACTGGATGAAAGTAAGAAGTGGTATTCAACAATCTAAGCATCAACAAATCACACAGAATATGCACAGTAAATAGAAAATGGATAATGTTATTTAAAATATTACAACATTTTAAATTATGGTATTTTAACGTATCTGTAATACCCACGTTAAGCCTATCTTATTGCTTAGTACAGATTCAGCCCACGAATTATGGCCATGTTTGGCAAACACTGTGACCAAAGCCAATCAAAGGTTAAGATTCATGAACACCACGTACAACACCAGTAATGAAGTGCGTTTGTAAAGTGCTTGCTACAGACAGAACCTCCCAATGGAGCTCAAAACAACACTGTGAGGCTAACTTGGTAAGGTGTTGCCACAACACCAATACTTTCTCCTCAACTTTATACGGGTAACCTAGCAGTGGTCACAGAAATAAACTCACAAGCACCTATCTCTCTTACTAAAATTAAAGCATCACAACAAACAGAGCAAAAATCCCAAATGTTACTCCAAAACACAAATCCTATCAGCAATGGTTGTCAATTATTACCTCAGATATCCTACCTCAGGTAGACCGACTATGTACATCAATAAAATCAAAAACCACTAAAGAATACCGTTGCGTGGCGGCCAATAGGATGGGCGCGCAGCGTTGCCATATCTGCTAGTCTCGAACACTCCTGGTATTTACCGCTCGAGGCTATACGTGCCCTTTGAGCGCACAGTTTAAAGAATTATAAATGCATTGAGTCGGCCGCGTTCAGTTAGAAGCGTGGGAAGAACGTGACAACGTCGCACTAAGGCGATTGAAGCGTTCAAGGTCTCGGTGTACACAAGCCCGTTCCTCAACGGTATTCTTTCGTGGTCTTTACATTATAAGTCGATTTTTTAAAGATTTGGTTATTAACACATTAGTACAGCTCAAGTAGCGATACAAATTTTGAAAAAAGTCAATTAAGTTTGGTAGGAAATTAACTTTATAGTAGGGATGGGTCAGTTCCCGATACCAGTTCTCGGTTCCGCCGGTTCTTCGCGGAATCGGAACCGAGAACAGATGAGCTAAAAAGTCGGTTCTAGAACCGGACCCGATTGATGTTGAATATTGACGTGAATTCGGCAATTGAAACGACCCCTTTATAGTGGTACAAAACAAAAGAGAAAAAAAGAATATTCACACATTTTCGGTTATTATAAAACTAAACTCTTCGCGTTAGTTTACCTGAACGCGACATACGTTGCAATTTAGCTCGATCGTGTGGCGATGGTGGACGTGAATGTCGGTTTGATGCACTCATTTCATCAGATAATGTAGCCTTTGTAAATTAGTATTTATGCCTAAATTATTATTTTTTTACTATCAGTGATTATAACAATCAATAATCCCTTTATTATTCATAAAAGTTAAAAAAATAATAATAAATGATTAAAATAATTACGCAAGAAAAAGTGTCAAATAAAATTATTCGGAATCCGATTAGGCATAGTATTTTTTTACGATTGACTAGGATTGCGTTAACGCTCGGAATATTATATGTTTTGTTTCTGAACGTTCAATTCGTATGAGTTCAGAAATAATCGGAACTTCAATCATCGAAAATTTCATTCGACGGCGTCAGTTTAGTCCCACCGAAGTCTGAACAACTTGTTAGAACAAAGTAATATCAAGTTAATAATAGTGTGTGTAAATACGTACAGTATTCAGTTTTAGTGCAGAGTTTTATTCATTTTGTTTTAGTTACCGCAATTAGTTAATACAGAAGGGCGCCGATTTTTAGAAACAAATTGGGACCGAGGGACTTCTAATAACCAATTTGTTCGGGTAATTAAATTCACTGTGATTAAATTCACTAACGACTGACAGCAGCGGTCGGCCATGCGCTCGGCTGACTCAACAGCGACCGCTGTTCCGTTGTGCGCACAAACTCCCTGAAGTTTACAACTCGGTTGATTATGCGAGTAAAAAACTTTAAATTCGGAATTATTACGTGTAGTACTGTAATGTACTTATTTATTTACAGTACATTTCTGCTTTCAGATAATCGACGCTCTACTGAATTAACATATTAATTTGATTAAGTTTAGTTAGTTGAGGATATGTGGAAACTTAACCGGAGTAGGCTAGTCTTTTCATCAATGGCATCGAAAGTGTGGCAATATTTTATAATAGACGTTGAGAGTGACTTTTTGTCCATAATTTAACTTAGCTGAATACTTTTATTGAAGTGAAAACTTCTATATATATATATATATATATCCTTGTGTATAGTATATATGAAGAACAAGGACCGATGACAATGCAATATTAATTTTTTGGGTGTAGTAAGTGAGCACTGATCATGGTCCCCAGAACACGATGTGATTTTCACCCCCTTCAAAACATCGGATTGATTTGAAACTTTGCACACTTATCAAGGACCGATGACAATGCAATATTAATTTTGTTGGGTGTAGTAAGTGAGCACTGATCATGGTCCCCAAAACACGTTTTCAGGTGTCATTAAAAACTTTATATACAGTGTGATTCACGACGATATACAAAAACTTCGGGAGCTCATTAATTTTGTTGGAAGTAATAAGTGAGCACTGATCATGGTCCCCAGACTAAAAAATAAGAATGTAAATAGTACGCTTTAAAAGCAAACCGAACTTAAAATTTGAAAATAATTGTAATTATTTTATTTATTTATTAACCAAGAAATAAAATGTTAATAAAATCCAGTAGTTAATCAATATTCATTTTACACGCTGTAAAATTCGCATAGAAGTTTTCACTTCTATTGTGTGGTCATATGCACACCCAATTTTTTTAATTATCTGTAAATAACATAATTAGGGTACCGTAATCATTTCAGTGTTCAAATTAAATCTTATATTTTACACTTAAATTCTTGTTAAATTCCTTGAATAATAAATAGAACCAAGAACCGATTTGACTCTAGAACCGGGAACCGAGAACCGATTTGACTCTAGAACCGGGAACCGAGAACCGAAAAAAAAATGGAACCGACCCATCCCTACTTTATAGTTAGTATTTTTAGTTTTGTTAAACCTAATAAGTAATACAAAACCTAGTATATCCAAGAGTTGCTATTTTACAACAATCTGACAATTACTAGGTTTGAACATCAGTTGCTAAGTTCTAGTTCTGCCATTATAATTTTTCTGTTGATAAAGTGAATGCAATTATAATAAGTTAACTTGCTTAGTTTAAATTCAAAACTGAATTCAATGCAAAAACCTAGTAGAAACTTTACTAGGTTTTGTCATTGTAATATATCGTATTTCTTTTATACTTTGATGGCTATAATAGTAAGTCCGTTTTTAGCATCACTAAATGTAAAATCTCAAATTTTATTTGAAAAAGCCTTTTAAAAATGTATAGTTCTACTTTAATAGAAGATAAATGTTCAAATAGTTGATTAGAAGTGAAAAAATAAAAAAATAAGAAAAACCCTCTCTCCTGTAAAATTTACTAAATTTGATTTACTAAGTTTTTACTTGGGACAGCAGGCGGGTCAACACCAATTTCTCTTTTACATCCGAGGAAAATAACCAGGTCACTTCACCAGTGCTTATGTATCAGCTAACATTGGGCATGATCAATGACAGATAGCCAGTAAAAAAGAATACCCAATGATCTACGCAGACGGACCACTGATAGGTCCGAGTGGAGAGGATGGAGCGGGAATTCACGGTAAACTGTTCTCCCACTATTTGTCAGTAAGCGAAAACAAGACTAGTTTTGCTGGAAAGACTAAATTATTAGTTCTTTCTAATTAATAGTTGATTGTTCTAATGGGCCTTAGAACAATCGCGACTCAAACCATTGGCCTTCAAAAAAGCAGTCCTCCTCCATAGGCTCCAAATCCGTCATACATTGTTAGCAATAAACAAACAACCTTTAAACCAAACAATAAAAGACAAACAATAAAACCCCGATCTACTCACTAAGTGGGGGTAACAAATAAGCCACCAATAGATTCACTCTCATGTGGGGTTAAGTGAAAGTGAAGCAGCCGATCGCCTGCTAAAAAAAGGCCCAACCTTTCGAAGTGGGAAAACGTTAAATGAATTTGAGACAATCAGAAGGCTTGTCAAAAGAAAAACTCAAGAAAGATTCTTCAGGGAGGCATCAAGCAAAAACTTAACATCAAGTGATAAGCAGTGGAAATACATATAAAATACCTGGAGAGGTAACAGAAACTTGCCAAGAAACCGGGCTGTGGCACACTTTACTGCACACCTCTACCGCTTCAATATATATATACGGATCACAAAACTGCACAATCTGCGAGCAACGTGACTCAGTAATGAATACAGTCGACCTCCTGGTCTGCAGGAGGCTCGATCCGGCTCATCAGGAAGAAATCAACCTGCCACAATTGTATTGTGACTTCAGAAAACTAATGTAGCAGTCCGATGGTTGCCAATGGAAAAGAAGAAGATTATATCCGCATCAACCGGCCCCAAATTTAGGCCAGATAGGAGAATAGTACTGAATTTCTTCTCTCAAATAAAATATGTCTTAACTATTCTGGGTTTCCCAGTCCCTATCCACCTTGCACGCTGTACAATTCAATTGTTTTATTTTGGATAAGTGGTATTTTTACCCTTGAATTAGGATCAACGAGTCCGCTGAAGGGCGAGATGACAGCAACTCGCCGATGAAGTTCTGGTTTACTAGCCGCCTTCTTCAGTTCTGTACTGATGATTTTCTCTGTCTTCTGTCTCGCTGCGGCTTCCGTCGCTCTCTGCGATAACACTGAGAGTTTAGCAAGAGCTGAGGTCATCTCTTCCGTCTCTAATAACTGACGTGCACGGTCCTTTAACAAAATAATTTAATTTTACTATTTCCATATAAATCATTTGCTAAAAAATATTGCTGGAAAATCGGGTTTGTTGTTCTAATTTACAGTGAAAAATCTTCCTTTTAAAACAGAGTAGGCTATAATTTTATGTTTTTTTTAAGAAAGAAAAATCTTTATTTTTCACAGGGATAACAGTATATTATAGTACAGGACATATAATACAGTATCTATCAACATTTGAATTACAAAATTAAATTAAACTTACAAAACTAAAAAATAAATAATACAATAATCTCTATAAAAAATGTAGGAAACCCTATAGGCTCAGCCTATTTTGGGCTCTCCAATAAAAGAACTAAAGCAAACTCCTAATGTGCTAACAATTAATATAGTTAAAAAAATTAAGCGCTATTACATAAAATTAAAAGGTGGAATTTGTGAAATGCATTATGAATTAAAAAAAGAAATATACAATAAAATTCAAAAAATTTTGCAAATTTTTGACAGTGCAGCCTATAGACATTGATATAAAATTATCCTAATAACTAAAAACCTAACACCAGTAGCAAGACTCAACGAATGACACAGATTTACCAACATCAAACAAACACTTTAAAAAATCACTCATGCAGAGAAAGAAACACTCTGGTTACATCATGCAGAGAAAATAACCAGGTTTTTAGTTGTGTTATGTCCTTTAAAAATACGGGAATCCTATTAAAAATATTTGGTGCAGTATGCAAATAGAATTTCACAAAAGCTTCTTTGAACGGACGAGGCAAATCTCTATTATATTTAGACCGCAGTCTTTGACGGTATACATTCTCATCGGATAAATTCTGCCCACTCCTAAAATAAAATAATTTTAATACTTTGAAAATATGTAAATGTCTCGAAGGAATCAGTTTTAACTGCCTAAACAATGGCAAAGAATGTGAATTTCTAGGGACTTTTAATATATGCACCTTATGAGGTGTTTCTGTTGTATAACTATTGGCCTGATATTTTGAAAGTAAATGCCGCCCCAACATTCAATACCGTACTGAATTCTGGACTCCACTAAGGCATGGTATATTTTTTTAGCCGTCCATAAAGGACACACATTTCTCAAAAGATAGAAACTACGAAGACTGACGAATAACTCTTGTTTCAATTTATCAACACGCATTTTCAAGTTTAACCTCTGATCTATAAACAAACCTAAGTACTTTATGGATTCAACATTCTTGATAACATCACAATCACAATCATTCTTACATTAATTTATTGAACCACATCCCGTGTTATGAAACTTCACAGATTTATCAAAAGATCCTCTCCCCAATAGATTAAAAGTATATGGCTGCTCTTGGATACATTTAAGAACATGTTGTTTTTTTAAAAACCACAGTTGCAAAGATTTTAAATCGTGTTTCATTGAGATTCTAATTTCTTCACAAGACTCACCACAATAAGGCAAAGCTGTGTCGTCTGCATACGCGGTAACTTTGCCCTTAAAGCGAGCATTGCATAAGTCATTAACATATATTATAAAAAGCAAAGCACCTAAAACAGAACCCTGCGGGACCCCGAAATTAACCACATTACTGCTACTAAAACTGTCATCAATTTTAACGCATTGCATTCGACCAAGCAAATAACTCCTAAACCACTCCTCTTATTCCATATCTATGTAATTTGGCGAATGTGCAATTGTATACCGCTATAATAGCGTCGACATTACCTGCCAATTCATGGCCCTCTCCGTAAGACACTGCAGAGCTTCGCCTTCGGGTAGACGCACAGGAAGCTGTTGAAGAGCTACTAGAAGTTGCAAGATAGTCTCTAGCCTGGGACGACGGGAACGCAGACACACAGGACAGAGGTACTTGGTCTCTCCGACACTAGGTTTAGGTTTTTCACCTTTCACCGGTGTTTTTGATGTAGGAACACATGTACCTGGAATACACAAAGAAATTAAAGAAAATGTATAACAGTGCTTTAACATACTGAGCTATTATTAATCGTGCCTAATCTAATGATTAAAACTCTAATACAGTTTTCCGTGGCCTCAATATCAGTATAGACAACATTTACATGGCCTATATATCATGATGAAATTTACAGCTTTTTCATAATCGGACAACTAATGTCCGTTTACAGTTTAGTTGCTAGCATGGGCCTTACGGAGGCTTGCCGCGCTACTACCTGACCTAACTACATCTGCTCCTATTCACTACCACTTTGAATTATGAATATCCTTGTCTCGGTGTTTAATTCAAGATCCAAATTTCTTCATTTCAGTAACGTACCTCATGTTTAAGTAAACCCCATTATGAAGTTTAAACTACAAAAAACTAACATTACATTAGTTTTATTCTAATGTGTATTGCTGTGCTATTTCAATTCTAACAAATTGTTAAAATTGTTTTCGGAAAGCAAATATATTCTTCTTAAAAAAAATTAAAAAAAAAAATATACTCTCCAAATAATGACTACAGTACTATACATCAGAATTCATGTAATGATATATAGTACAGCACCAATGTTTTCTGTAAACTGAAGTTAGTGCTTATTTTTCTCAATCCTTAATTCATTTTGATAGCAAATTTTGCATTTAAAGATTTTCCTAAAGTTTTTATATTATTATTCAGTTATTGCTGTACAATATTCAATCGTTTACTTTCCTAAAAAAAAACAGCTCTTCCATCAAAATAAATGTAAGCAAAACAACTATTTTTCACTTTGTATTAATGTTCCACATTACTACAAATTATTCTTGAAAGTATAAATATCAATAAAAAACAATATCAAGGGAAACATAATTATTCCTAAACATAATGCCTGCCCATGCTATCAACTAAACTGTAAACGGACAATACCAACAATACAATTTGTAATTTGGAACCGGGTTTCAACTTCATCCATTCCAATGCAATCATTTTGGTTCAGAATCAGTAGTTCTTTCTTAAAACTATAAATTTGAATAACATTTTATTGTCATTATACAGAATATTTCTCTACATACAGTCTGACATAAGGATTATAATAAACCGTTTCTCATATATTTGACAGAATCCAAATAAATCTAGACACTTTACTGAATTACAATACGAAAAGGAAACAATTTGTTTTATTTTTCTTGTTTTTTTCTTCATTTTTTTCTTTTTTGTTAAGCAACAGAATATAATACAACACATACAATTAAAACTTTAGAATGCTCGTATCAGCCAAACTACAGTTTTCAACAAGTATAGAACCTTTAGCCATGTCGCCGTAACACTTTTAAACTGCTCAATAGAAACCACTCTAGCACTCTCTGGTAATTTATTGAATAATTTAACACCAACATTTTCATAATTTTGTTGTGTTTTAATCAGCCTAATAAATTGACTGCCTATTTAGTGTTTTAGCTTTGTGTTATGACTATCAATATAAATTTGTAAATTAAACTTTTTTAAATTTCTTTCAGAAAAACAAGTCGGTGAAGTACGTATAAATAAGGCATTTGTTAAAACTTTAAGATGTGAGAAATGTGGCTTGCACGACTCCGTTCCACTTAAGACCCATAATGCTTCTAATGGCATTTAATACAGCCTCCACTATCCACACACATAGGTCATTTAAAAAAAAATCAAAACCAATTAAAACTCAAAAATATAAATAAATATTGAGCTTGACGTGTGAGAAGATATACTTGATAGAATAAACTTACAACACAAAATCTCACAACTAATACGTTTATTAACTCAAACGCGTTTCTACGTCAAAGTCGCCATCTTCAGTGATGCAAGATTAGTTATAGTTTGACTATTGTAGCTCGTGCATCACTGAAGATGGCGACTTTGACGTTGAAACGCGTTTGAGTTAATAAACGTATTAGTTGTGAGATTTTGTGTTCTAAGTTTATTCTATCAAAACTCAAAAAGTTGAATCTCAAAAGCAAATTTTTTAAATTCTTTTAAAGAACAATGTAATTTAAACTTTATCGATCGATTGCACACGTGTGATTGCAAGCGAGGAACAAAATAACCACACATAAAAAAATATGTTCACTTCAAATAAATTTTATATAAAAAGTAATAAATTAACTTTATATGAAAAAACTTGAAAAGGAATCAAATAAGTTTATTTTATATATAAATTAATTATAAACTATAAATTACTTTAACAGGATGTCTACCGAAAGTGATTTTTGAAATTTCTGGTTATTTCCAGGTTTTTCCAGGTTTCTCCATGATTTTCCTGGTTATCCGAATATGCATATTACACGCCATTCGGTAATATTAAAGTGCTCAACTGAGAGTACTTTCATTTCATCAAAATTTCAACAAAATAATGCAAATTCATCGACCAAAACTTGTTACTATTGAAATATATTATTTGTAGTGATAAGTGAACAATTTTATAAGACATACCTATTTATACTTCTGGAAGACTCTTGCACTGCGAATTTTATTTCAGACTGATAATTCTAACTTTTCTCGTTTTCTTAAACAAGTTTGTACTGACCTTCATTACGTGAGGGTTGTTATAAATAGACTAAGGATTGCTATTAGAGAACTGAAATTTATTAAAAATCTTATAACCCATCGCCAAAATGGCGACTGCCTCCTAATTTATATAACTGTTGAAATTAAATCACTAATACACTTTATATTATTATTTTACAATAATAAAAGTTGAAAAAATAACAATATAAAGTGTGTTGGTGATTAAATTTCAACAGTTATAAAAAATATGAAATTTCTAAAAACAAGCTACAAAATTTTAATTAAGTTTGGCAATTTGTGGAGTAAATATGAAAACACAACTTCTAATAAAATATTTTACTAAATTCCCAAGCCTTTGTAAAAATCAAAATCAAAACATCAAATATAACAAAATAACACAAATAAAGTCATTCACCAACTTTAACACATATTTAATAAAAATATAAAATTTGTTTGCTAAAAACTATTTGTGTAAGCCGAAAATATCTAGACTGCATACGATTAATTTTACGATTGGATAAAAAAAGTGTTTAGTTTATGTCTATGAATATTGAATCATTTCAACATGCCGCTGGACCAATGAAATGGTAATTTCTAAAGTGGCAATGTCCGTCAATATTATTTAAAATACAATGACGGCAAAAGAATACGACGTCCGAATATAATTAGCGCTAATTTTATAAAACGTCGGCATTAAAACGCAATTTAATATACAACAGCGTATGTCCGCAAAAAATTGATGCCCGAATACAATTTATGAAAATTGTATGAACTACAATTGTTGAAATATTATTTAAAATAAAATCACGAATGTCCGCAAAAGAATACGACGTACGAATATTATTAGCGCTAATTTTATATACAACAGCGTATGTCCGCAAAAAATTGATGCCCGAATACAATTTATGAAAATTGTATGAACTAACATTGTATTGAAATATTAATTAAAATAAAATCACGAATGTCCGCAAAAGAATATGACGTCTGAATATTATTAGCGCTAATTTTATAAAACGTCGGCATTAAAACGCAATTTGATATACAACAGCGTTTGTCCGCGAAAAAATAGATGCCTGAATATGATTTATGAAAATTGTATGAACTACCATTGTTGAAATATTATTTAAAATATAGTGACAAAATGCCCGCAAAAGAATACGATGTCCGAATATTACTAGCGCTAAATTTATAAAACGCAATTTAATACACAACAGCGTATGACTGCGAAAAACCCTACTCCCGAGAACAATAATTTGTTCTTGTTTCTATGAAATACCGGCGTTAAAACTTAATTTAAATTACAATGGCTAAGGTCCGTTAAAAGGTTATTTAGATGACACGTCTTGTAAAATTCGGAAAATGTGGAATTAAATGTCGCTATTTGCGGAAATGAATAACAAGTAAAACAAAGGCACTTCGTCGGGATTCCCACACAAAACATAAATCGCGGGTAACGTAAATCCCGAAAATGTCCAAAATGTTTTACCCGAACTAAAACAAATAGAATTATATACTTTTGTTACCGATCTATAAAATTTGTAATTTTTCTTCACAGTAGACACCCTAAGTAGACTCGATAAGAAACAAATCCATCCATAAGTGGTTGACCTTGAGTCTACTTTACCTTTCTGTGTACAAATAACCAAGTATAAGCATGAATGCAAATAAAACAAGAAGCGTTTACTTAACAAACGAAAGAATTGTCAAAATATTTTACTAGGGAAAATATCTACATACGTCAAAGTAAGAGAGTTTTACCTTTTTTCCTACTGATATTTATTGTTAAATGCTTAATTTGCGTTAAGTTTAAATACAGAGAATGTGATTGCAAATACTGGAGATTACATTCAACATACGGAGAACTGGCAAGTCAAATTTAGTTAACTGGCTAGTCAATTTAGTAACTGGCTAGTGGCTGGTATCAGTATCGAGTTTCGGCTATCAATTCTTGTTACCAATATCAAAGACAAAGTAACGGTGGTATCGTGAATCGACCCATCCCTAATTTAAATTTTAAAATGTTTAAAATAGATTATGCACGTAAATGAATATGGTTGATAATTCAGTACACATCGAATGTTTTGTTTGGGTTTGGAATCGAGGTAATGTAATTGGAATCGACTTTTACGATCGATTCTCAATGCCGATTACCGCACTAAGAATCAATGGAATCGACTTTAGGGAATCGGTATCCTTACAACAAACCCTTGTTCTGTTGCTATGGTTAAGGCACTTTCGTATGCAACTTTCACCTTTTCTATGAAACAGCGATTGCTCATACCGAACTCCCGCAATCGCGTTTACAAAATGAAAATAACACAAGGAATAAAATTCCCCATTACACATCAAAATCATGGCTTTCTCCCGGAATTTTCAAGGTCAATTCATATTCC
>JAGFPH010001343.1:172061-186081 GCA_018207615.1 Philaenus spumarius
GGGAGAGAACTCGGCTATAATATCTCATCGACATCAGGTCAATTTATGTAGGACATGATAACAAACAAGAGAAGGGAGAAAACTCGGCTATAATATCTCATCGACATCAGGTCAATTTATGTAGGACATGATAACAAACAAGAGAAGGGAGAGAACTCGGCTATAAGATCTCATCGACATCAGGTCAAATATGTACACTATGTTAACAAACATTTAATTGTCACAGAAAAAAATTGTTTAAAAAAGTAAATGGTGTTAGGGACGAGATAACAAAGTTAATGTTTAAGAATAGTGCTAGGATTAACAGTTTGTGGAAATAACCACAATTAAAATTAAAGGGAATATTTAACATATGGTAAATCTACTGGATGGGTAATATGAGTACACATATAACATTATATGCAATCTAAATTAATGACTATCTTTCCCAGTTGGTCTATTACATTCAGTATAGAGAGAGCGTAGACAGCTTAGTTAAACGTTTGAGTTATTCCACTCCCTATCTTCACTGAAAAAAGAAGAAATCCATACTTCTATCAATCCTAGTCCTCTCTCCATCTTCACTCCCTTATCGATTAAATATCCCCTCGTGGGGAAAATTCCCTAACTATTCAGAACATGAACAAGTAGTTTTATGGAAACGTTACCTTAAATGCTGCGACAACAGCTGCTGGATCGACATCGCCTGCTAATTTAACGTTGGATACAGATGTTGCTGGGTGGACAGAATTTTCCCGCAAACTCCGTTTCTTCGTTTTAAAACTCGTTAGTCCGACATCGGCTCTAGGTGAAAGTGCCTTAAACAATTTTTACAAATAGAATAACGGTATTTCAAATATTTTTACAGTTACCAATAATACAGTCTAACCTGCCTAAGACATAAAAAGTTTCATCAGAATCGTTTACAAATTTATTTTTCACAATTTTATACAACATAATAACTACTCCTACAGAGATAAGACTGCTTAGTCTTGCTTATGAAATAGTGATCTATATCAATAAAATACTTGAAAAACTAATATGGTATTCTTTACTTCATAGTACCATAGTAGTTGTAGAAGATTCTGGTATCTCCGAAATGAATCAACTAATATAATTCATAAGATAAAGCAAAAATTGGCAGAAGATGGCATTTCAACATGCTCGGATCCCACATCTCAATACTGACTTGCATAGAGCACTATAAATTGAGTGTATTGTATGGCTAATTTAGCTTTAAATAGTATATTTTTAATGAAAAATTCTTCTGTTTTACTCATTTCTTCTATAGGTAGGTGACACTTTAAATTGTCCCCCCGCTGGACATAGTTTGAAAGGGTAATGGTAAATAAAATTACAATAACCAAAAACTTATTTTATTTTTTCAAAATGAGACATATTTCCCTTTCTTTGGTTGTGAAATATTGTGGTTTAAGTTGAATCCAAGCTCTTCCCCATTTCATTTGCTCGGTATAAATCAGCAAGAGCGGTTTGTTACAGTATAAATAATATAGCCTAGTACAAAGAACGGATCCCTGGATGTCTTCAAACTAAAGAATCCCACCACCAGAACTTTCTCTATATACGTAACTCGAGCAAATGTTAGAAACCAATGCAACTGTAATCATTAAAAAATATTCACCTCCATCAAAGTGAAGGGAGAGTTTTTACGAAGAAACGTTCTTGCTGCCTTGTCCTTCCATAAGATTGCTCCGCTTAGCTGGATTTCTAATTGCGGTAACAAATCCAGGCCGACCGAAATATTTTGCCCTTTGACGACAAGATCTTCTAACAAATCCATGTACGGATAGTTCTCAGAGCACTGCGAACAAAACAAATAAATTATGAAATAACATACATAATACTAAATGATAACAAGAAAAAGTTTCCGTTGGTTTGCTTGTTGGTTGCGATCAAACTCAAAAACTATCCATCCAATTTTTATGAAATGTTTACTGACGTGTTAAACATTGCCTTCCAGATAACATTAGTTATGTTTATTAAATCAGGGGGGGAGGGCTAAGAGGAGATTGTACAAAATGTTGATAATGACCACAGGTCGGGTGCCTTTAATTATATAAACCAAATAGTAAGTGGAAGAAAAAATATTTACAAAAGTTCCGCGATAGCATAACATCTGTCTGACCGACACAAATCGTGATTGGTACGACGATTACAGTAAAACCTCGAGTTCACAACTTGATAGTATATAAAAAATATAGTATTAAAGCGTAAAATATGGACGGTAAAAACTTCTCTTTTTCTGGCACATAAAAGAAATGTACCTTGCATTAGATGTTAATGTTATCCGTGAATGATAAGTGTAAAACATTTATTATATTTTTTTTAATTCGTAACAAATCAAATAATACTTTGTAAAAACCTACTATCAACATTTTACCATGTTTTAGTCGGCATTAAAACTTAATTCAAAACACAATGGAGAACGTCCGCAACAAAAAACAACGCCTAATTTTTGTTAATTACTTGTCCCATACAAAAATCAGCGAGCTGAATATAAAACGTACTAATACAAAAGAAATGTTTAAATACTTTATAATAGGAAAAATTTTAACTTTAACATTATTTATTGATTGCACTCCTGCGATACATAAGTGAGGAATCGGCTTCCTTAGAATGGATTAAACTTTAGGAACCAAAGACCAAAATAGATTGCCTTCAGAAAAACTTCATATAGAACTACAAAATAAGAAATTAACTTTGTACAAAAAAAAACTTGAAAACATATAAAATAATTTGTATAAGCTATAAAATAACTTACTAAACTTCACTGTATAGCAAACTTAGCTCAACTTTACATAGAAACTTAGGTGATAACTAGATATTTCCTGACTTTTTAATCATTTTCCTATATTTTTTGTCTGTTTTTAAAAACTTCTCTGCCCAAAACCAATTTCCGTATCCTTCCCAGTTGTGCGTGAACCACAAAATGTTTTATGTTAAATACTAATCTCGAAACCTGTCAACCCATACTCAATTTTTTAGCAAACTCACGATCCCTCTCGTATCAAACTTTAATATTCAATCTTGTCAGAACAATTGTTTGTTATTTATCTTTCTTGAACGCGACCGTCTAACAATCTGCACACACATAACACATTCGGTACTAGTATAGCATTACCATCACTGATTCCACTTTGGTTATCCATTCTTTAGCTTTCTTTAAAGACTCTTTGATCGATGCTTGGCTTGGTAAGAACGCTTCTACAGAATCGGCTTCATCTATTAACGCTTCAAGAGTAGGTAGTGGTTGCCGTGCTCTGTGAAAAGTCAAACAAAAATATTTCAGTGACATAAAACTGGTCACTAACACACACTAACAAACACATACTAACACTTAACCCTACAAGTGTTTGACTACTCAATTGAGTGTTCTCAGCTCGCCGCAGTAGTGAATTGAGCAGTCTGTGACAACTCAACTTGCATGGAATATTTCACCCACTAAAAATCATCTAATCGCAATAAAAAAAACCCCCGTTGGAAAGGAAATGATTTAAACTTTAATTTTTGCATTTACAAATTTCTTCTAAAACGTATATTTACATACGTAATCATCGTTTAAAAATTGTAGTTTTCTAAATCAATTGATGCCGCGCAAGAAAGCAATAGGAAATTACACAAAATATGTCAATTCTCTTAGGCTCCATATCGCTCGACAGAAATATTTTGACAATAATATAAAGATACATTTGGATTCGTCAAAATTTGAACATTCTAAAACTGCCTTCCAATCTGACGTCACTCTTATAGTTTTAAAATATAAAGGTTTCTGCAAACTCTTGCAATTAGACAGTTTTCAACCAATGAAACAGCACATTTTGCATTCCATATATCTCTTACAATTCGATATATTTGTATAAGTATGTTTATATCTTATTTGCATAGAAAAGTTAATCTTCCGTTTCGTGTAAAGCAAACCACATTTACTCTAACGATTTTATTTGTACAGTCTTGGGAAATACAGAAAAGAGGGAAATTCAAAATTCGTCTTTCTCACGCTTTGGAAGTGACGGCTTTTCACACGGTATCTTGTATAGGATTCGTGCATGAGAGGTTTCATTTATTTGATCTCATTTTGTGATTCAAGTAAAGCTAAGTAAAATATTTTTACGAAACAATAATTGGCAAGTACAGTTCAATTCTTTGATTTATTCTCTACACTTTGTTATAATAATATTACATTTTTGGGCAAAGCATATATTCCTAAATTACTATTCAAACTAGGCCTAGTTCCTAGTTTTGTTAGCAGCCTTGTAGTAAGAACATAAAAACTGGTGCTTTCAAAATAAGAAATTTGAAATTTATGTATATTTTTATACACTTCTATGTAGAACTAAATTACAAAACTTTTGTAAGTTTTGAAAAATATTACAAAAAATGTTCACTACTTTTTACGTAGGCCTAAAGTTAAACTTCTTCCTTTGGTTACTGAACATTTTTTTCTTCTTGAGCTAATAACTTTGTAAATTTTATATCAATCAATTTTTTACTGGCTTATATGAATTCTTTGAACCTTTTTCTACAAAAAAGCTATGGAACACTTTTGGATTGGATTATCATTACTATATTTGGCGAATTTTTGAAAATATGCTTGCACACACACTGAAATGACTTGGTGTTGCAAAAAATTGGCACGGACAGTTGTAGGGTTAACATACAAATTCATAACCCAATAATATCTTAAGGGAAATCAGTACCTCATATGCTGCCAATGTTATGTTAGACAATTTCAATGGGGTTAGTGGAAGTGTAAACTCTATGGATTTGCAAATGTATATAACAAAAATTGTAAACTCTATAAATTCTTTTAAAAAATGTGTTAATAATATGGGTTTAAATGAAAATTGTATGTATATGGCGTAGCCATTTATGATTGGAAATTAAACTCCTATATCTCAATGTTTGTGGCACACAACAAAAGACTGCACAGATTAGAAATTAAAAGAGTATCAAACCGTTTATAATAAAATAAACAGATAAAATAATCTGGATAATACTTCTATAACATATT
The DNA here is from genome assembly GCA_018207615.1 of Philaenus spumarius. Taxonomy (NCBI): domain Eukaryota; kingdom Metazoa; phylum Arthropoda; class Insecta; order Hemiptera; family Aphrophoridae; genus Philaenus; species Philaenus spumarius. The sequence goes on from JAGFPH010001343.1 coordinate 177,073, forward strand.
GGTATTTTATAAATAAAACAAGACACTAAAGTCTGCTTCTGAAGACAGGGTGTCCACAAAAACAAATTTTAAAAATTCCCGTATATTTCCCGCATTTTCCCGCCGGTAAATCATGTTTTTCCCGCCGGCAAATAGCACTTGTTTTAACTTTGTTATTCACGATAAACTTCACATTATTTATATATGAGTGCTTTTTAATGTAAAAATCCATTTATCAAAGCATAATACAACAAATAAATAACTTCTATAATCAAAGAATATTTATATTTCACAATAATTTGTAACACACAGACACATAGCCTAAGTGAAGTGACGATAAGAAAGCAAATATCCATAAAAAAAAATAAAAAACAAGATAAAAAGATAGAACACTTTTTCGAGACTTCGGCTCGTGATTTTTTTTTTAAGATAACTGTATAACCCGTACACCCAAAAACATATAAAACGATACCCCACATTGTATTTTTAAAATGTTGACCCAAACACGTTATCCCGACGCGCTACGGCGCTTTAACTGTCAACATCGCTTTTCCCATAACCAAAAACATAATAAAACAATACCCCACACTGTATTTTCAAAATATTGACTCCAAAAACGTGACCCCGACGCGCTACGATTTTTTAACTGTCAAAATCGGGTTTTCCGTACCGAAAACCATTTAAAACGATACCCCACACTGTATTTTCAAAATACTGACTCCAATAACGTGATCCCGACGCGCTACGACTTTTTAACTGTCAAAATCGGGTTTCCCGTACCCAAAAACATTTAGAACGATACCTCACACTGTATTTTCAAAATATTGACTCCAAAAACGTGACTCCAACGCGCGACGATTTTTTAACTGTCATAATCGGGTTTCCCGTACCCAAAAACATATAAAACGTTACCCCAAACTGTATTTTCAAAAGTTTATACTAAATAAAATTACGAAAAAATTTTTTACAACGTTTGTGAGTGCATAATTATATCGTGTTAACAGACAGACACACAAAAATTATCGCAAGATTTCAATACTACTTCGTCATTTTAATGCGAGCCGAAGTAATAAAGAAAATGTGATGATGTTTTGTGGTAGATGTAAACAACAAAAACAAACGGTGAAGTAAGATGAAAGTGAAAGATAGCTTGCACGAGCAATTTAGTCAACCTTACTATGCCTGCTCCTCTACCCATAAATATAGTTCTTGATTGAAAAACTGTATTTACGCTACAAATAACAGTGTATAAAACATAAAATTTTAATGTTTAGGATACACAACAACATTTCTTGTAGTCTGTTCTTTCAGAAGTGATACCCAGAGTAGGAATTCTAGGACCTCAACTCACCCTCCCGACCCTCTCGCCGAGCCGGCCGGAAGCAAACAATGACTCACCTACTGGCGCTGTTCCGCAGTACTGCAACTTTTTTTATTTCAAGTTTAAACTTAAAATTTTCAAGTTTTTTGAACTCTACATAAAATTCTACAGAAAATGAGCCAAAACACGATTAAAATGCTTCCTAAACTAGGATTAACGGACATATTTTTTCAACTTAGTGAGAAACGTATGTAGCCTAATGTATATTTGTAACTTTTTCATTGGAACTATACATTTACTGTATACTGAAGACGTAGAACCTAGCCTATTCTACTGGCTGCCAACTACAAATCTAATAAGATGCCCAAATATAGACTACAATTAGTCTTGCAAATTCTATGAATTACGTTAGTGTTGAAACGTTATTTAAAATACTTGGAGGAATGTCCGCATACGAAATGGTTGCTCAAATACAATTAAGCTAGTCCAATTTAATAAAAACAGTGTTAAAATATTATTTAAAATAAATGGCCCATGGATGAAATTAACGCCCGATCACACTTAGCACTAATTTTATCAAATATCGGCGAAATTGAATTTATAACACAGTGAATTTTTACGAAATATAACGAAGCCTGAATAAAATTAGGCAAAATGTATGAAATACCAGTTATAAAATATAATTTAATTACCACAGTTAATGTCCGCAAAAGAAATCGGCGCTCGAACTCAATGTGTGTGTAAATTTTATGAACTACCAATGTTAAAATATTATTTAAAATACAATTTATTTGAGCTTATTTTATGGAACGCAGGCATTAAAACGCAATTTAATATACAACAGGGTATGTCCGTGAAAACCCCTACTCTCAAGCGTTTTTATATATAAATATACCATACCGGCGATAAAAATCAATTTTTAATAAACAGCGGCTAAGGTGCACGAAAATATATTTTAGACGACAGTTGGTAAATTCATAAATAATGTGGAAATTAAATGTCGCCATTTGAGAGAAGGAATAATAACTCAACCACGCAGCTGAACCGCTGACGTGAGTTGAGCGAATTTCCAAAATTAAGTTTATAAGTTTTAGAGTTTCAACCAACAATTTGGGAAATTGGTCTACTCACGACGGCGCTAAATAGCTGCCTCTGTTTACGAAATATATTAGTAGAATTTGTTTGCACCTAAGCCTCCAGCTTCGACTCAAGCACTGCTTCGTTCCACTCGCAGCGGAAACTCAACCTTGCGTCCTCGGGTTATGAACTGCTTCGCTCGCAGCGTACAAACTCGGCCGTCGGCTCAGATCAGAAGATGCCCGCACGGTGAAATCACCCACGTGGATTTTAACCGAGTACTTCTATGGTATTTTGTGTTTTGATCGATTTTGGGGGAACCAAGCGAGTTAAAAAGTCATGAAAAAAACAAAATGTGCAGAATAGTACCTTATATTCATTTTTTTTATATAAAACAATAAAAACGTTTCATTCTCGTACGAAAAATCTAAAAAAATTTCCTTCCTTTCGAAAAAATTTCTAAAAATTAGTTACTTCCTGTAAAAAACCGCGCTTTCGATTTTGGTTTTTTTGATTGTTAACGAACTCCTCCGAGTGACATAGACAACCAACGTGTGTACCAAATCGGAATTAAAATGCTGGCGCTAGCGTTCAAACATATATATGGGTACATATATTTAATACAAATTTTATTGATACCCTAAAACGTGTTCTGGGGACCACGATCGGTGCTCATTTACTACTCCTGACCTTAGGTCTCACCATAAAGTTCACTGTAATAGCTCATCTTTCCTATACAAATTCGCTAACAAGTAAATCAAAAGTATTTCATCGGGACTCCCACAAAAAGCGTAAATCACAGGTAACGAAAATCCCGAAAATTTCCAAACTTTGTTGCCCCACCTAATATAAATAGAATTATTATACTTTTGTTACCGATCTATAAAATTCGTTACTTTTAATTGCAGTAGACACCCTGATTCTACAAATAGACACGACACCAAACGAAATCGTAGGCGATTGACCTTGAACATAATTTACCTTCTTGTACAAATAACTAAGCCTGCCTTCACATATGAACACAAATAAAACAAAAATTATTTACTTAACAAAAGAAACAATAATTTCCTAAATATTTTACTGGGGAATTTTACAGTACATTTGAATTGAAAACTTGTTTTATGAATATGAATGATTAGATGATTACTTATTGAAAGTGTAATTTCACTCCAGTAGTGGTTTGTTCAGCAATTTACAGTACAGTACGTATTTATGTACGTGAATAAAAGTAGTTGAAATCAATATTTTTAATCAGTACTTCAAGTAGCCGTATTCGTTGTAACAGTTGTCTGACAGGCAAATTAAGACTAAGTTCAAGTTGTCAAAAACCGGTTTCCAACCCACAGTACAAATAGCGCAACTATCCCACCCCCTTTACACCAAAGACTTTGTCCTTGAACGGGTTCTCATCGGCCACATACAAACTGCCCCACTTTTTTTGGGTCATTTCTAATATACAAACTGCCCTACAAGGTCCAGGTATAAAAACAAGGTACAGGCCGGGGTGTCGGCGACATACAAACTGCCCTACTTTCTACCTGACTCAGGTACGGGATATTTCCCTCCGAATTCCCTCATACCAATAAATAGTTTATATTAGATAATAACTAGTAGACCCACTTCGTTTGCATAGATTGTTTAGACATACAAAATAATACAGATAATTTATGAACCAATTTGAAACAGCCAGTATATTCATGTATTTATTTATCTGTTATTCTTATCTAATAGGAACCGTTGCATACTTACACGCACTTATCTTATAGTAACCGTTGCGTGCTTACGCGCCCTTATCTAATAGTACCTGTCGCGTGCTTACACACACTTATCTAATAGTAACCGTTGCTTTCTTACGAGCACTTATCTAATAGTAACCGTTGCGTGTATTCGTGTATTTATTTATATGTTATTATTATCTAATATTTAACCTAACCTAACCTAACCATACCTAACCTTACCTAACCTAACCTAACCTAACCTAACCTATTATATAAGCACGCAACGGTTCCTATTAGATAAGAATAACAGATAAATAAATACACAAATATACTGGCTGTTTCAACTTGGTTCATAAATTATCTGTATTATTTTGTATGTCTAAACAATGTATGCAAACGAAGTGGGATAGTTATTATCTAATTTAAACTATCTATTTATTCGTATGAGGGAATTCGGAGGGAAATATCCCGTACCTGTGTCAGGTAGAAAGTAGGGCAGTTTGTATGTCGCCGACACCCCGGCCTGTACCTTGTTTTTATACCTGGACCTTGTAGGGCAGTTTGTATATTAGAAATGACCCAAAAAAAGTGGGGCAGTTTGTACGTAGCCGTTCTCATCAACGCATATTCATAAACGAATTCGAGTTATTCCCAAATCCTATTGTTGTTGCAATTCTAGCAGAGGAATAGACGTATTTTTAAAACAGTGTGCTTGCTATGTTTTCGATGTAACATACAGCAAATTTCGTAAACAAAATAAAATATTTTAGTATACATTTTTATACCAGATACTTTTAGCGGGTACCGGTCAGCTAACATTATTTAACTTTCATGGTTATTATAATTATTTTAACGGGCAGGATTTTATGAATGGTAGAGGTAATTTAGACAGGTTCAAAAATAAAACAATAAATTTTTCAGTAAAAATACATTTTAATGTCAAATTCAACAGTGTCGATAGCAAGAAAGAGTACGTGAAAGGAAATGAATAGGATCGGAGGAATCAATATTGTTTGTTTAATGATTGACAAAGAAGATTTCACCGGTCTTCTACGTTGACATTTTTTTAAGCTTTCTTATTTTCCGACCCTCCGATTTCCGGCAAAATTAGTTTTTCACTTATCAGATACCCAACTTATGTCTTTAGTAGTGTTTCATTACAGTAGAAAAAATTTAAAGAGATGTGTAATCCAATGGTGTTCGTCAGAGAGACGAAAATGTTGCTAAAAACAACAAGTATTCTACCGTATTACGTAATAGCGTCGTAACATAAAGTTCCCGGAATTCCGGCGGAATTCCCGTACATTTCCCGTATTTTCCCGGTGAAAAAAATTCCCGTATAATTCCCGCTTTTCCCGAAATTCCCGGTCCGTGGACACATTGGAAGATGATGAAGTACTCAACAATTTTCTCAAAGTGGGTATGACAGATGACAGAAGAAGGGGTTACTAGAGTATTAAAAGCATCCAAACCGTTTATAATAAAATAAACAGACAAAAGACACTAAAGTCTGCTTCTGAAGATGATGAAGTACTCAACAATTTTCTCGAATGTGGTATGACAGATGACAGAAGAACGGGTTACTAGAGTATTAAGAGCATCCAAACCATTTATAATAAAATAAACAGATAAAAGACACTAAAGTCTGCTTCTGAAGATGATGAAGTACTCAACAATTTTCTCAAAGTGGGTATGACAGATGACAGAAGAAGGGGTTACTAGAGTATTAAGAGCATCCAAACCGTTTATAATAAAATAAACAGATAAAAGACACTAAAGTCTGCTTCTGGAGATGATGAAGTACTCAACAATTTTCTCAAAGTGGGTATGACAGATGACAGAAGAAGGAGTTACTAGAGTATTAAAGAGCATCCAAACCTTTTATAATAAAATAAACAGATAAAAGACACTAAAGTCTGCTTCTGAAGATAATGAAGTACTCAACAATTTTCTCAAAGTGGGTATGACAGATGACAGAAGAAGAGGTTACTGGAGGTATATGTTTTACCCAGAGACAGATATTTTATAGATCCAAAACCTGTAAGGCTTAAAAAAACTAGCAACAGTAATTTGTGTATAAAAATAAAACTTCTTAGTAAATTGCCTGAACTGGTTTAGAGAATTTTAAATTAAGAGTCAGTAATTGGCTCTAACTAAAAGCTTTCTATTCTATCCAGGATTACTTCGTTTGAGATACTAGTTCATTAGTTTTAAATGTTTATTCTAATAGGTTGTCATTTTTTATTAATTGATTTTACATATTCTCGTTTAATCCTTTCGGCACTGGCATCGCGTTTACGGGACTACACGACTCGAGTAAACTATTCACACAGACTATGGTCGCGTAAACACATTGTAGAACTGAGTACTATCATCACGGTAACGCGACTAATGTAATTCTTTTACTGGCATGTGCTACAATATATTAGCTTTAAAATGAACTATTTCTACTATCAATAGGAGGTAGTGTTACGAAGTGAGATGAGGATTAGTATTAATTTGTATTTTAACCATATTAGATGTAGAATTTTATTGGTAGCCTACGGTGCAACACGCGATGAAGTCAAATGGTATAGTTGCATTCTGTAGTAAGCCAACGACCGAGCTAGACGAGTAAAACTGAGTGGGGACAAAGATGTTAAATAGAGGTAACTAAATTCGAGACAGGGCTTTTTGGGTGGTACGAGTGTAGGTGTACGTCGGGGCAGGACGAGCTGACTGGAAGAAGCCACGAGGACAAAATAAGGTGAGGGAACATTTATTGTGAATATTTGGGGAAAGTGTTATAGCATCAAGCGAAGTAGAATCAGTTTTGTTTGTTTCATAATTAAAGTAATTATTTATTTGAGTGATATCCGTGTTTGAGATTTTTGGGAAGTAAACATATTATTTGAGCTCAGTTTTGCCCGTAGAGTTAGGCATAAGATTTATATAGATTTAGATTGATTGTTGTAGGATGTATAAATATTAAAGATTATTATTTCTGAACATGTTAGTAGAGCACTGTACTTAATAGTCTACCTCTTATTGGAATAAAAGTATGTTAAGATATTCTTGATGGGGTTTGAGTTATTGTAGCAAGTATATTATCCTCTCACAACATAATTAGAGCCAAGCGAGTTGTCTTTAATAAGAAAGATCCCTACGTAATAAATTAGTGGAGGCGCCGGGCAGAAGAACAGAAAATAACAGTAGAAAATAGAGAGAATAAAAATCATGTTGCCAGTCCGCGTTTACTAGGTTTTGTCGAAGTCTATTTTGAAAAATGAATTAGGAATTATTTGCTTTATCCAAAAATGAAATTTGATTATAACAAATAGAATAGATCGTAGAATTGAACTGTATACTTGAAAATGTTAGAATAACCTCATTTTATAAACATATTTCACTTTGTTTCACTAAATTACAAAGAGGAAAACAAACCTCTCACTAGCGCTAGGCATACAGAGCCAGACGCATCGTCCCATGCTTGAAATAACCTCATACAGAGCCAGACGCATCGTCCCATGCTTGAAATAACCTAGTCTGAGCATGAATTAGAATTTATAGTATGTCAGTCCCGAAAAGGTTAATTGTATTTATTTGTTATCATTATTTAATTTTATTGATTTATTAGACTTGTGTAATGGATGTCACTCTTAAAGAATAATGTGTACAAAATTATTGCAATTTTACTCCTAGTGGGTTTTTTATGTGCTTAACGACAATAAGACTTTTGAATTTTGAATAATATGTCAATAATAATAAATGAGAAAGTTTTTTCTGTCTCCTGTAAAATGTGTAATTTGATGCATATGTCATTTTCGCTATAGCCTAACAGCAAATTACCCAAATGTTGATTCTTAAATTCACTTTGAACGTATTAAATTGTTCTGTATGAAATTTTAAATTGTAAGTAGAATGTAAGTATTAAATTCGTTTGGATCGTTGTTTTTGACGCACGCAATGCGAACTGTAAATTTTTCCACAGTAAAAAGAATAATAAATAAATGACCCTCCATTCTACAGTAAGATAAATCACTATCTCATTAAAATCATAAAAGACAACATACTTGGATGCCAACAGTTGTTTCGCCTTCTCTTCCCATTCTTCTACCTTGGTTATCAATGCTTTCAGTTCGATTGTTCCTTTTTCCACCTCGTGGTGAGGGACTATGAGCACACTAGATTTTAAAAGATTTTTCATAGCGTCTACAGTAACTTGTTCCCGGTCTTCTTTTAAGGCTTTCAGTTCTTCGAGCCATTGCATCTGCTCTAATTTCTACAACAAATATAATTCATTTTATTCCTTGTTTACCTTTATTTATGAAATTGCATATACTTAAGCTTAAACTCTATCATGTGACACAATACTGTACAGTCTCGATCTTGTTACGAATGCAATGCATTTCTCAGTTTTACTTTTCAGCCATGAATTTCTCAATACTTTTTAAAATAAGGAGTTTGTCTTTTTTATAAAACGTAAATGTTATATTACAATGAAAAGAAGATAAACAGAAGTTTTCCGATCAACTCGACAGGGAAGTGATTAGAATATCATGATATCTTATTCAAATTAACTTTTCATCAAAGAGAAATAACTCGGTGTAGTAGACAATGAGTTTTATATAAAAAATAAATAATGTAAATTAATTACTCGATAAACTAAACAATAAAGAATAATACTTACCACTTTTAGTCTCGGAATCTCCGGCAGATCGATATCCAACTGATTTCCAGTTTCAATGCACTTCTCTAAGATCTTAGAGTCCGTAACATCATCAGTCAAATATTGCTCCATATCCGCTTGAAATTCCTTAACTTTGGTCAGTAATTGCTTTACCGAATCGGCTTCTTTGATTTTACACGCTAAGTCTTCTATTTGATCGAAAAATAAAGTCAACTCTTCCACAGTCAGTTTGCACTTTGACTCCA
>JAGFPH010001343.1:186091-196765 GCA_018207615.1 Philaenus spumarius
TGACAAACCCATTGACCATCGACTCGTTCCGCATATATATGTTTATAGTGAAAAACACAATTATTTACCTTCACTTTATTTGTATAAGCTCTTATGTTTTGTGTATTGTTCATGTATACGTTAGTAGGTTTTTCTGTACATCAAAATTATAGCACCGGAAAGAGATATATTGTTTTACGTTATTCCCACAGGCTTACTCTTCAGGAAAAGATGGTTTTTGTTTAGACAAATTTCAAAATTTCCCTGAAATTTTTCATGATATAAAATTCCCTAATGTTCTTATAGAAATAAAATTCCCTAATATTTATGTCTCGACGATATTCTCTGACAGTTCTCAGGTGTATTTCTTGAGACTAAAATGACCTGATAATTCCTTCTCGTTTTTCTTGAGATAAAATTAAATGATATTTTTCTAGATAAAAAATTCCGTAATCTTAATACACAATTTTCTTGAGACAAAATACGGAATAATTCCTTTGTGTTTTTCTTGAGATAAAATACCTGATATTTTTCTAGATAGAAATTCCCTTAAGTCCATATACAAATAAAATTCCACAAAGTTTATGTCCAAACAATATTCCCTGACATTTCCTGGGTGTTTTTCTTGAGATTAAAATTACCTGATAATTCCTTCAAGTTTTTCTCGAGATAAAATTCCCTGTTGTTTCTCTTGATAGAGAATTGCATTATGTCCATATAGAAATAAAATTCCCTAATGTCCATATAGAAATAAAATGTCCTAATGTTTATGTCCAAAAAGTATTCCATGACATTACCTGGTGTTTTTCTTGGGACTAAATTTACGTGATAATTCCTTCTTGTTTTTCTTGAGATAAAATTACCTGACATTTTTTTAGATAGAAAATTCCCTAATGTCCATACAGAAATAAAATTTCTTAATGTTTTATGTCCGAAAAATATTCTCTGACATTTTCCGGGTATTTTTCTTGAGACTAAAATTACCTGATAATTCCTTAATGTTTTTATAGAGATAAAATGCCCTGTTGTTTTTCTTGATAGAAAATTCTCCATGCAGAAATAAAACTCCCTAATGTTTATGTCAAAAATTTCTTTTACATTTCTCTAATGTGTTTCAGTAGGCTGAATTCCCTAACATTTCGCTGATTTTTATACTAAATTCCCTAATATTTTCCTTACACTTCCCTAATGTTTTTCTGTAGGCTGAATTCCCTAACATTTCGCTGATTTTTATACTAAATTCCATTACACCTCCCCGAGACATTTCCCTTATACTGTTTCATTCTTGTTTCTACATGAACATTATGGGGACACTTTCTTAACTAGTATTTTACCTGGTCCGAACCCTGTTACAGTCTAACTGTTGTGCGACGCTGGAACATTTCTCTGCTTCTTGAATAGCCAATGCCAATGCTTGCAATAACTCTGAATCGGGAAACTTCTTTTCTTCAGCTTCCGTTAGTAAACTTTTCAATCCTTCAAAATCTGCAAGTAACATTTTAAAGAAATTACACGATGAATTCGATCAAATACCTGTTGAAAGCATAACTGAATCTTATTGTTTGTTTGTATTATTAAATTTGTTAACAACACATAATAACGTAGTGTGCGGGTGAATGCAATGGCATTAAAAATTGCGTACAGCTCCGCCACGTAAATGTTGGTGTCAAGTTTCAGATGCTATACTATACATCCAAGTAAATACTCAATTTTAGAGCTGAATTCAGTATGTAACTTTACCTTACCTAGTGTTTTGGGAGTTGTACAGTCCAAAGCATCGTTTACACTTAGCACCCATGTGTCAAAGGATTCAGCCTTTAATTTCAGTTTTTGTAGCATCAAGGGCAACTCATCCAAAGTATAACGATACCTGTTAACAAAGAAAATACAAACCGATGTAATTCTATTTTATAACAGAGAAGTCTCTACATCACAATGAGGAATAGTTTATTGCTCAAAACATTAACGAGTAGGTTTTCATTACTAAATATATTAACAATTACCATCACAATAGTCAATATTTATGGCCGTTTCGGCTATTCAGCCATTTACCAATCCTTGCTGGGTAGTTTCCGCTGTCATTATTTAAAAATACATAAATATACAAACACACAACACATAACAGAAACTCTGTATACATTTTATTTTCTTCCTGTAGTAGACCCACTGTTACGACACGTACTGTCACTGCTGTTTACCTGTATTGGTGGTAGGAGGGAGGGGTTCTTATCTATACTGGTTATTATTGTATCATAAATTAAGTTCGAGTAGAATTGTAGTTTTTCATTCTTTCTAATGAACGATTAAATTGAACGACTTTTGTTTTTAATTGTTTATATATTTCGAACTCTTCTAACGCGTTCATTAATTTCCCTTTTTTACAATGATGTAGTAGTTTTAACGATTTTTTCGATGACGGTGTATTTATGATCGGTCTGAATTACCGCTTTCTAATGTGATTCGTCCTTCAAACGAACTAGTGGATGTTTACTTCACCCTTAACACGTTCAGTGCTACGCAAATTTCGTATTTCCTAAGCCTAGGAGCTGAATTTTTCATATTTATGGCTTAAATGAGTAGAAATTACTTTACTTTTTAACCTTTCTAAGTAATAATCACTAATATTTTAAAGCGAACGCACATGTGCGTCCATAGCACATAGGCTTAAAATTGGCGTGCGAAGCACGCAATACTCTGTATATTGAAAATTCTTCCAACACCTCCGTTGGCGTGCGAAGTACGCAATGCATTATGTATTGAAAATACTCCCAATACGGGGGTTGGCGTGCAAAGCACGCAATGTATTGTGTATTGAAAATACTCCCAATATGCAGGTTCTCATAGTGTTCAGTATCAAGCTCACATGTGCGTCCTTAGCAGTGAACGTGTTAAACAGAGATGTACCGGGTACTGATTTTTTTAGTCAGGTTAGTAGCGGTTTGCTCAAGAGCCAGCATTCGCGCCGGTAACTGTATGTGCTCTCAAAATGGTTTTTTTTTTTAAAGATCTGCCTGTTTGTCCTATATATTTTTACGTACAATCAGAGCATGATATTTCATAAATCCCCTTACTTACAGATTATTTTTAGTTTTATATGCAGTGTATATCCCTATATGTTCCCTATAACATGTTTCAAATCTTTGATAAAATCTAGCACAACGTATGTCGCTTTTTTTCCCTTCGTTTTATTTTGGTGATTGTTTTCCTGTTTTTTATACAATCCGTCAACCATATATGAGTTGTATCCATTTTTGACGGCAATGTTTTATTATATTTAATCCTTCTTGAAAAACATTAGGATTCATAGGTGTGTTTCTCAATCTATGTACGAGGCTATTATACGCTGCTAGATTGCGAGGTATCGGATGATTCGATGTAGCGTGGATGATGTGGTCTGTTTGTGTGTGTTTCGTGTAAATCTTGAACTGGTGTTTCTCATTTAATTTTGCTTTAGTAAGGTCGAGATAATTGATACTATTGTTTGTTTCTATTTCAGTTTGGGTGTATGTTATTTAAGTATGCTGTGAAGGTTTGGATTTGTGTTTTTGTGCCATGGATACATATTTCTGAGATGTTTGTTTTTATTAGTAATTATATTATTGTTTTCAACATGTTTTAGAAATATTGACTATTGTGACGGTAAGTGTAATTAATATATTTAGTATTAACCTATGGTCAGAATGGTGATAGCAAATATGCAGATTTTCATTATCCTTTTTACTTTCAACGGATCAGTTTTTATTGCAATGCACCTATTTCTTATGCACTTTAAACATTGACGAGTAGGTTTTCAGTATGCAGTGATTGATAAAAACTTTCCATTTGGATGCACTTTATGCTTAATACTTTCAACGGATGTGAGTAAAATATTTTGTTTGTTTTAGGCCTGCCATCTTAAAACAGGACCAGGAGACGAGTCAAATTTGTATTTTTTTATTTTTAAAGGAGAAAATTATATAAGAATAGTTTAAATATTTCAACAAAATTTAACTATAGAATACAAAGAAAGAATCAGGACTGGTTAGTTTCAATTTGATGGGTCCTTCGTCTACGCGACTCGATTTACAGCTCCGTCATAACTCGTAACGGCATCGTGAGTTGTAACTCGAGACGTGTAGATGAAGGAACCAGCAAATTGAAATTGACCAGTCTTGATTCTTTCTTTGTGTTCTATACTTTTAAATATGTGCCCGTGTACAAATTTTTAATATTGCGTATCGTTTGTTGTTTCTCTTTGATTTGGCTTTTACGATAAAAAAAATGCATGAAAATTTTAATATATTTTGAGAAGAACTGAAGATGGCGACATAGTTTTTGCGGAAACTGGTTATCCGATCCTCACAGCAAGTATTGCTGGTCGGAACTAAAATAAAAAGGTAATTTGTATTAATTACATAACATTATTTGTAATTAAATGTAATAAATGTGGACCGATCAATCAAGTGATTTTGGCAAAATAATTAAGGGATTTGAGTGACGGAAACGATTCAGTTCTTTAAAAGATGGCCAAATACAACGTATGCTAATTTTTTGAATTACCCGCATTAAATAGTAATAAAAACACAACGTCGAATGTCAACTAAAAAAAACTATGCCCGAATACAACTTACGATAATTTGTTTAATTATCTGCGTAAAAAGTAATCACTATTATCTAAGACGATTATTATTCTAAATCGTAAGTTTCGTAGGATTTTATAGATTCGAAGATCCATCCCTAATTTAAATAGATTTGACTTGGCTAACCTCAACACATGTTTCTCAGGAGGGCATTTACAAAGTCCTGTGTAATGCCTTAAACACACGAGCTGTAAGGAACTACACTTGCAAGTCACAGCTGATAAGAAACAAGTAGTTTTGCAAACTTCGCATTGACGTTCATCATCTGGTAACAATTCAAAAGCTTCTCTTTCTGCATTACAGACGCCCTAAAACAAGAAACAATTTTATTATCTGTTGGTCGGTAACCTTATAAAGTAGTTTCAGATTAATTTAGATTCTACCCACTGCAAGCGAGTTAAACAAAAACACAAATCCAGAATCAGTTGTATACTTTATTGTATAGCATATAAGGTTTTATACAAAATAAATTCTTCTTGTTTTTACATTACTTTTATAATATAGACTAGGGGAGACCCCTGCGTGCTCCTTCTGTACACATAATTATGTTTTTTTTTTATAATAAATGTGTAGGATTAATAATAACCTAAAGCTAAGATGGTAAATGTAAAAATCAAACTATTTTGGATATTTTATAACAGCAGTTATAATAAAGGTTAAAAGAACCAGCAAGACTCGGGTCTACACTTTAATCAAAAACCTAACCTAAAAGTTAGAAACTAAATAATTGCTTCAACGTTTGAAATCAGCTGTTAAAGGAAATATTAAAGAAAACAGCTGATTACTGTATCGACAATAAACATATTAGTTTATTATTTAGTATGGCGTTTCCCATTGCCGTAAAGTATTTAGTATGTTTGTTTTTATCTTCAATGGATGCTGCTGTTTTTCAAAAAGTATATAAAAACACGCTTGTATTCAAATGAAAGATTGTGTCAAAATTTTAAAGCAATCGGTGAAGAACTTTCTGAGATTATCGATTTTGAACAAACGCACATTTACATTTTTATTTATATAGATTAATCTTTTTACAAAACTAAAAGTGCTTATACTTTTGACTAATACAGTATAAATTTTTCTATCAGTTTTTATATACTAAATGTTTAAACAAAAGTAATATAAATACATAGATCACTGAACTAGACACAAAAGCTTGGTAACAAAATGATCAAATTCTGCTTAATCTCGGTTTTCCATTACTAAATAAAATAATGGTGAAAACTTAAAACAAAATATCTTCATCATAATATTTCAACTAAGCACTACACATACATACAGTATTCCGAACTAATTGGGACCGAACACTGTTCGGTTTAGTGGGAATTCGGAATAGGCGGATTTCATTAATAATATCAACGTATTGACTTGTTAACCCTCCAAGTGGCATGGTTAAAGCTAAAATTGAAAAGCCTGTTTTTAGCGTTTTTTAAAATTCGCCAAAAATAGTAAATGAACCCCAATCCAAAAGTGTTCAATAGCTTTTTTGTAGAAGAAACTTCAAAGAATTCAAATATGCCACTAAAAATTAGTTTATTTTGAAATTGTAAAAGTTATTAGCTCAAGAAACAAAAAATGTTCAGTAACGAAAGGAAACAGTTCAACTTTAGGCCTACATAACAAGTAGTAAACATTTTTTGTATTTTTTTCGTAAGCGTAAAAAAGTTTCGTAATTTAGTTCTAAATATAACTGTATAAAAACATTTATCAATCTTAAATTTTTTATTTTGAAAAAAACAGTTTTTATGTTCCAAGTACACGACTGGTAACAAACCTAGACCTAGATTGTAACGTCATTTACTAATATATGCTTTGCCCAAAAATGAAATATTATTATAACAAAGTGTAGAGGATAAATCAAAGAAAATAACGGTATACCGTCTTTCCTTAGTTCACAAAAGTGTTTGAGTTATATTTATTTGAATAACAAAATGACATCAATCTAATGAAAAGCCGCTACCCTACACGCTGCATATAGGTCCCCATTTGTATAATGTGAGAACCAACGCGCTTGACTTTCTCACTAGAACTGACATTTCAACTGTCGACTAGACAGACAAAAAACCGGTTATTTCTGGATTACTTACCACCGTTACAAACTTCAGACTTTGCTCCACAAAATCGTGTAAAGATATCTGTCAAAACATAAGGTACTGCCTTCCCAATATCGATTGACAAATGGGCTGTTTCATTGGTTGAGAGACTGTCCAATCACAAGGGTTTACAGTAATTCATGAAATAAATACTAGTTTGTTAGTGACATCTGATTGAAAGATACCAACAGAAAGATAAAATCTCGACGAATCCAATGGTATCGTTATAATTGCCAAAGAAACGTTATTGTAGATGGTCGTAAACGTTGAAGAAGTGGGAAATAACAGTACAATTGTATGCAATTCGCGTACGGAAAGAGCTGTAGACCGATTTGCATATTTTAAAACGATGATTACGTATGTAAATATACGTTTTACAAAAAAGTTGTAAATACAAAAATTAAAGTTTAATTCATTTTCTTTCCAATGGTGACAGTTTTATTGCGATTGGATGATTCTAAGTGGGTTAAATTATCGATTATGCAAATTCTCGCTAATTGTCGAAATAGCTGCATCTTGCGCCTGAGAGAACGTCACTTTGGGCAGTCTGCCACTGGGAGGGTTAAGGCGTAAATTAAGTGCGGGGACATCTGCTAGTGTCTGTTCTATACAATGTTGATCGCCTCGGAGGAAAGTGAGGAGGAGGTGAATGCTCAAACTGAACTCATATCACACATAGACGCGGCAAATGCTCT
Source organism: Philaenus spumarius (assembly GCA_018207615.1). Lineage (NCBI taxonomy): Eukaryota > Metazoa > Arthropoda > Insecta > Hemiptera > Aphrophoridae > Philaenus > Philaenus spumarius. The sequence continues at coordinate 193,475 of JAGFPH010001343.1, forward strand.
TGACCTAGCTCTAGTGTAGGTTTAAATCATCCGGGGTTATTTCCTTCCTTTGCGTTACAATTCAGATTTCTTCTAAAAATGGAAGGGAAGGGCTAGGTTGCACGAACTGTCCGTTTTGTCATCCAGCAGTCTGTCCGTAAGTACCGCATTATCTTGAAAAAGATCGTCAAAAAAATTCCTTCGAGATAACGAAAACGAAGGAGAAAAATGGATTAAAACAACTTGCAGGTGGCAACAACACTATGAGTGCCTAGCTGTTGTACCTAATCTTTCCTTCTTTCTGAAGGACCTGGTATCCGCTTCACCGGATGCTTGTTGCGGTAGCTTCCTTCCCGCAAAACGGCTGGAAACGTGAAGGAAACAAAAACCAGCTTTCATTTCAATTTGGTTTCAGGCGTTTTCATCAAGCTTAGGCTCCATGTATGTCTCTATTTAGCTTATTTTTAAAACAATAAATGTATGTTTTTCACAAACGTCTTTTTAATTTCTCCTGTTTTTATGTTAAAAAATCGGTATTTTTTTTATCCCTGTTCGGAATAGCGGGGTTGGAATAGCGGGACTCTACTGTATTATTAAAATCCTTTAACAGAATATTTTGGGAAACCTTGTATTTCTACATGATGTTTGATACATGTTTTTTTTTTTCTCCTGATGATGGGTGGATTATAGCTTGAAACTGCACTCGAAATAAGGAGAGAAAATACCTCAGCCGGCAGGTCCACTAGGCAGCTAAGCCCACTGTCTGAATGTCAGGATTGTCTTGTAGGCGAGTATTCAACTTGATATACATTTTGCTCATCCTGACAGGCTTAGAAAAATAACATTATTTCAACAAATATAAAATTTGATTTTGACGTCCATGGACGTCATACATTGTTGACTCAGTACGCAATTTCCCCCATCACACCAACAGACTCAGCGGCTCGTAAAAGGTTAACCTTGAAACAACTTAACACGTTTGCAATAATTAAGCAGTATTATCACACTGTGAAATCAGACAAACTATAAAATCAGCTGTTAATATAAAATAAATTCTTGTGTAACTTTTGCCTTACCAAAACGCTTTCAAATTAATTGAGGTGACGTTTTATTTCTGTTGGCACACGACGGCAGTTTTGGCTACTATTCAGCCATGGTAAATTGATTTTGTATCCGTATATTATTTACACTTTTTCCACATGTAAACCTGTGTCACGGAGAAAATTCGTCAAGGCGAAAATCAAATTTTAAACTTTTTTAAAGAATATAAGTTTACTAACAGCGGCAGCATGAGCAAATCGTTTATGTACTATTTTGTTCTTATATAAGCATTCAAAGCAGTGACTATATGTATTCCACAAAAAACGGTGGGCGGCCAATAAAAATTACTTGGTTTTTGCAACAACAAAAATTACAGCGGTGGCTTTCGGAGAAATTTACGGAGTCACATGTTGTTGGCTCGTAAAGGATTAACATGTAACCCTGCCGTGCCAATCAGTAAGGCATCCTACATCCCATTTCATGTGGCCTCAGGTCTGGTCAAAATGTCTTTATAGGTTTAACACCATTTGACAAGATTTAACACTTTCTAGTGCACACTGCAACTGTTGTAGATGAACCTATACAGAGAATGTTGTTTCTTAATTGTATATTGGCAGTGACTGTCTTTTTCAACATTTTATTTTAGGGATAGCTAGTTTATTTTTCAAGTAACATATATATTGCTAGCAAAGTTATTCTTTATTCAACAACAACATTTGTCTTTGAAAAAGTTTTTTTTAAATTAAAATATGTTGAATTTACTTACGTGTATTTTTAAAGCAATCTTTGCAAAACTATGGTTTGTCTGGACAAAGTTTACAAAAGTTGTAATCTTCTACAAATGTTTGGGGTCGTGTTTTAATTTTGCACATTACAAAAGCACTTGATGGATAAAAAATTAAAACGGTACGGACCAAGTGGCGGGTCCCGATGCTGCATCTAAAATCCGCGCAAACACCGTTATACAAGGTCACCTTAGTGGACGTTTTGTTAATACAAATCAAATTAAAACTCTCATTTTAAAGTTGCGGCCGAATCGGCACAGCGGGTTATTTTATATCGCACGTTTCGATCAAAAATGGAAATGCCATCGGAACGATTTTAGGAAACCACCTGTATAACTTATGCATTATAGACAAGTTTTGTATCAGTTTTTATTTTAACTATTTACGCGAGGTAGGTGCCAGTGAATACCCAGCGCTGGAGAAAGGCCTAAGCGCTTAAAACAGTAATTTTAATTTAAAATATTTACCCATTCCAAAAGAGATTTCCGTAGTTTCTTTTCCATTTCCACCATGAGTAGCATGTCTTCATAAGTATTAGCGGCTATCCTAGGATCTAAATTATCAGGATTAACAGCCATTTTGCAGACAAGCTCGTCGTGTGAAAACACACAGAACCTATGGAGGTTAGAATAGTGACTGATGCACTCGCGTCCCATCTTCAACTGTAACATATAAATTGAGAAGGCTCAGTTTAAATTAAATTATTTAGATGTACAGGTTGTTGTGAGTTAACAGCAAACGGAGTGATATGGATTAAAACGAAGCAGTTACATTTACATTCTACATTTTTTTAGTAAGAGCTGGATTTCACGTGAATAAAATAGCAAGTAGTTACTCGGCCTAGTATTATCTTGAGTTTTCTGATCTGCAGACTAACTACTACACTCGCATTCGATAATTAAATTTCAAACAGTATCTAACATTGTAAAAATTTATTTGGAATTTTTTTTTTTTGTAAATGAAAAAATGGTTTGGTCATCATCACTAGCTATAGTTTTAGCAAGCAATACTCTTAAACATAACATGAAAAACAGATCAAAGCGGAAATTAAAACTAGTAACTGAAAATAAAGTACGGACTCTTAACAAATAACTACCACAAATACAACTAAAACCAATTAACAACAGAAATAAAATTAGTTAAAAAGAAACAAAAACCGATAGCACAAATAACAAATAATTCCATCAAACAGCTGAACCGCTGACGCGAGTTGGGCGTTTCCGAAAATTAAGTTTATATGTTTTACGATTTCAACCAACAATTTGGAAAATTGGTCTACTCATGGAGGAGCTGAATAGCCTGCGTGACGAAATATATAGTACAATTTGTATGCACCTCAGCCTCCAGCCACCGGTTCGCACGCTGCGTTGTTACGCTTGCAATCACTTACCCAATCAGCAGGAGCAAAGTTGACCTTGTTTATTTAGCAAAACTTACCCAATCAGCAGGAGCAAAGCTGATCTTGTTTATCTAGCAAAACTTACCC
>JAGFPH010001343.1:211406-229935 GCA_018207615.1 Philaenus spumarius
TTATTTTCTATTAATAAATTGTTTGTAAACGGCTTGCAAGGTGGCAGTACGTTACACTTTGAAGAAAAAACTAAAAAATTTTTAAGTTATTTCAGCGTTGGGGTGAAATAAGGCAAATTTTATTCAGCGTGCGAAGGGTTAAGATTTCGCAATATTTTATTTAAATTACTTGACACTGACAAGAAATAACTTAGCATAGTAGAGATTGAGTTTTATATAACCTTGGTTTTTAGTAAAATAAATAATGGCAGTTAATTACTTAACTAAAAATAATTATAATTATATAAAAATTAATGTGTTGCATATGTAGCGTAAAGCATATTAATAAATAGTCAACTGTTAAAGTACATATCTACGAGATACATTATATTTGTAATATCTTTCATAAACTTGGTAACAATAGCAAATAGAAAGAAAGTTAACTTATTAATAATTAACTTATACCCACACACATTGTATTCCTTTCTACGATGTAAAAAGGTATATGATACTTCTCGCTCTCAACTTGAGATTAAAATTTTGGTTCATTCTCGTTACAAAACCGCTATTCTCCTTATTTCTCGATCTCGATAAATTGTATTTAATAAATTCTCGTTTCTCGCTTATCCTAAACCTCAGCTCTCGTCTTTTTCTCGATCTCGATAATTTTTATTAAACAACATCTCGTTCTAGTCTCGAATTCAAAAAGTCAACTCGCAGACCCCTACAATTAAGTCTATGACTTACGGTCTTGATTGGAAGTATATTTCTTCTATCAAATTGAAGACGTTACAGGGTAGAGTGGAGTGAATAAATTCTAACAGCTTTTGATTTAATCTCCGTATTTCCCCAACTTGCGTGAGACTTCATCGAAGTTAACTTTGTCGCTTGTTAATAAGTAACATAAGAATAAGAAATACCTCATAGTCTCCGAGTGTTGAAGTTTTCTTTGTAGGAAACCCAGAACCATGATCCATCGTATGAAGATCGGCGCCGTATTCCACTGTTACATCTTCGTCGATCGATGACACAACTCTCCAGAACTCCTTTTCAACCAGAGATGTAGGAACAAGCTGAAAATTAAAACAACACTTTGATACAGTTTTATTCCAGCCAATTTAACAGTACCACATACATTGGTAACTTCCTATCTATTAATTTCAATCCGATTCAATTTTACTTAGCCTATGTATTTTCCAAGTAAAATAAATGGCTACTAATACAGGCTCTACTGGGTTTTGAAACCTTAGTTTCTTAACATATCAGTGTGCGATTGATAATAAATAAAATTAAACTACTGCCAATTTAAAAAAAAAATGTTTCATAGCTTTAAACTGGACTATACTGACTCTGCTTTATCCATATTAAACAAATAACAAATGCTGATAATAGGACTAATGACATTATTTTACCCATCTGCAACAGTAAACATTCCTAAAGCAGTCACAAATAATAGGAACAATAGCATTGGATAATCATACAAAAACAAATATTGGTATTCAAAACTAATGTATCTCCATACATTGACAGTTCAAAGCAAAAACTAAACTAATTCTACACAGAACTATATAGTTTTTTTACTTAAAGAAATTTGATATATGCGTGCTGTTTGCTGCAACAAGAAATATAACACGAAATGTAAAAACAGACCTCGTGTATGTTTGAAATTATACATAAAAAAATACTACTTAATTGTAAAATCCCCTACAAAAAGCCGGTTAAGACAAAAAGTAAAATATTTTCTAACGTGTTAAAACTATTTAATAGTTTTTAAAGTTATTTTTCTAAAAATAACAGTACTTTATTTTTGGTTAGTCGGTTATTAAAAGGTACAAAATTAGTTTCTCTGAAACAGTTCAAAATGTTGCCAGAAGTGCCAGTTTAAATGTTTAAAAAGTACAGAAGATTTCAAATTTTGCTAACTGTGATTTAAAACGAAATCCAAATAATGATAGTACAAACTGCATAGTACTTGCTAAGCATAGTTAGACTAAACTTTTGGAAGAAATAGATTTAAATAATATGTTTGTTTTACAAAATAGGACAGCACTGATAAACGAAATCATCCCGAATATTAAATGATAATACCCAATTTATAACATTAGGCGTTATAAAAAAAAATATAATTGTAAATAAACTTTAAAAAAAAAATGAAGTCGAGAAAATTCCAAATAAAAATTTAAAAAATTGTTCAAATTAATAAAAAGATTATATGTGAATTATCCTTTGCTTAACACTTATTTTATTATTTAATTCCAACAATAAACACTCTCTGTTCAAACTACTTTACTTTCAAATCAAACACTTAACCTCAAAAAACTTTCTTTATTTACCTTTAAAACATCTGTCAATCTTCCACATATAATGTCTCAATGCTATATGACGTCATCCCGCCAACCCACGTCATACGTGGCAAGCGTCCTTTCCCTCAAAATAGTCTCATATGCGTCATATCTAATAATCATGCATCTCGTATTTTACACAAAACATTTTATTCTAATTTGATTTACCAGGGTGTGTTTCGTTACTGCAAAAGTACTCGCTACTACATGGACAATTGTGGGAACCAATGAAATTCGAAACATTGTGACGAATAACTAAACTTCTCTACTTACTCATAATTAAAATATTCTTACAAAAAAAAAATTTCATTCAGATACATGAGTTACAAAACATAACTTTATAACATAAAGATTTTATGAAAAATGAGATGCAGTTTTAATTTAGAATAGGCCTATATGAAAAAATTGAATTTAAAAGCAGACTGGAAAGTTATCATATTCTATTATTATTAATATTTACAAAACTGTTCGAAAAGTTCAATATATACCTAGGTTTTTTATTATTTCTACCGATACTTGCGTTCAGAAGGAGTTCTTCGAGGCGTAGTTCCTACCACATGGTCACATTTCGTCATCTAACGAATCCTCCCAAAATATTTGCTGGATTTCGACGACTAAACGTACATGTCCAATACACTAGTAGATGTTTACATTAGAACACAATCTATCACTCTCCCTTACAAACAATCCTTCATTTTCCAATGAATTCACAAACCACACAACGCTAGCTATATAATCTTTACGCCATCTTTTAGACAAATCGGAGCAGTACAACGCCTCCATGAATACTTCGTTGTCGCTCAACAGCGCTGCCATCTATATTGAGACTGTTTTCCATATCACTATAAACATTTGTGCTATTATATTTTTTATTAAGTGATATAGTTCTTTTGATAATTATTTTCTTAAATATGTTACAACTGTTTGTTATGTGACCTTAACATATTATTTTAGACTGCTTTTTTAATACGCACTGTTATTTTTATCAATGTTCAATTTTCACACAAGTATATAACGCACTTTTGTTTACCAATGTATTTTCTTATTTATTAAAATTTCGTCTGCTTTTTTAGTTTTATATATTAATATTACAGTCTGCATATATTTTTTATACATTCAAGTTATTAAAATTTAGTTGTTTTGCGTCTTTGATTTATTAATATATATGTATATACAATTCATTAAATTTTGATTACTAGATATTGCGTCTCTTATTTTAATAGACCCATCATTCTTTGTTTCTACATTATAGGAATTTACTTGTTTCTTCATAATTCTCTATCACGCGGATTGTATGTGTCACAAATTTATTGTTTTTCTTTTTAAAATTACTGTAGTAAAATGTAGTATGCGCTACAAATGTCTTTGACAACTAAATAAAAAGAGAAAGGGATTAGTAATGTTGTTAGAAAGAATGTTAACAGCTGTTTGCAGCACAAAGTGCAGTGTGGGATCGCCAACCCCTAAGCCAGGGAATTATTAAAGATCAGTTTCTTGGCTTTTCTAAACTTTCTTTAGCATTACATCCTAATAGCATTACTTTTATTGACATTCAGGACTTTCTTGGAAAGTAGACCCCCTGTAATACAGGGTGTCCACAAAAACAAATTTTCAAAATTCCCGTATATTTCCCGCCGGTAAATCATGTTTTTCCCGTCGGCAAATATCACATGTTTTAACTTTGTTATTCACGATACACTTCACATTATTTATATATGTGTGCTTTTTAATGTAAAAATCCATTTATCAGAGCATAATACAACAAATAAATAACTTCTATAATCAAAGAATATTTATATTACACAATAATTTGAAACACACAGACACATAGCCTAAGTGAAGTGATGATAAGAAAGCAAATATCCAGAAAATAAATGAAAAAACAAGATAAAAAGATAGAACACTTTTTCGAGACTTCGGCTCGTGATTTTTTTTTAAGATAACTGTATAACCCGTATACCCAAAAACATATAAAACGATACCCCACATTGTATTTTTAAAATGTTGACCCAAAAACGTTATCCCGACGCGCTACGGCGCTTTAACTGTCAACATCGGTTTTCCCATAACCAAAAACATATAAAAAAATACCCCACACTGTATTTTCAAAATATTGACTCCAAAAACGTGACCCCGAAGCACTACGACTTTTTAACTGTCAAAATCGGGTTTCCCATACCCAAAAACACATAAAACGTTACCCCAAACTGTATTTTCAAAAGTTTGTACTAATAAAATTACGAAGATTTTTTTTACTACGTTTGTGAGTGCATAATTATATCGTGTTAACAGACAGACACACAAAAATTATCGCAAGATTTCAATACTTCGGCATTTTAATGCGAGCCGAAGTAATAAAGAAAATGTGATGATGTTTTGTGGTTGACATAAACAACAAAACAAAAGGTGAAGTACAGTAAGATGAAAGTGAAAGATAGCTTGCACTGCGCAATTTAGTCAACCTTACTATGCCTGCTCCTCTACCCATAAATATAGTTCTTGATTGAAAAACTGTATTTACACTACAAATAACAGTGTGTAAAACATAAAATTTTAATGTTTAGGATACACAACAACATTTCTTGTAGTCTGTTCTTTCAGAATTGATACCCAGAGTAGGACTTCTTGGACCTCACTCACCCTCCCGACCCTCTCGCCGAGCCGGCCGGAAGCAAACAATGACTCACCTACTGGCGCTGTTCCGCAGTACTGCAACTTTTTTTATTTCAAGTTTAAACTTAAAATTTTCAAGTTTTATGAACTCTACATAAAATTCTAAAGAAAATGAGCCAAAACACGATTAAAATGCTTCCTAAACTAGGATTAACAGACATATTTTTTCAACTTAGTGAGAAACGTATGTAGCCTAATGTATATTTGTAACTTTGTCATTGGAACTATACATTTACTGTATTCTAAAGACGTAGGACCTAGAGCCTATTCTACAGGCTGCCAACAACAAATCTAATAAGATTCACAAATATAGACTACAATTAGTCATGCAAATTCTATGAATTACCTACCAGTGTTGAAACGTTATTTAAAATACTTGGAGGAATGACCGCATACGAAATGGTTGCTCAAATACAATTAACCTAGTCCAATTTAATAAAAACAGTGTTAAAATATTATTTAAAATACATGGACCATGGAAGAAATTAATGCCCGATCACAATTAGCACTAATTTTATCAAATATCGCCGAAATTGAATATAACACAGTGAATTTTTACGAAAGATAACGAAGCCTGAATACAATTAGGCAAAATGTATGAAATACCAGTTATAAAATATAATTTAATTACCACAGTGAATGTCCGTAAAAGAAATCGGCGCTCGAATTCAATGTATGTAAATTTTATGAACTACCAATGTTAAAATATTATTTAAAATACAATTTATTTGAGCTAATTTTATGAAACGCAGGCATTAAAACGCAATTTAATATACAACAGGGTATGTCCGCGAAAACCCCTACTCTCGAGCGTTTTTATATATAAATATACAATACCGGCGATAAAAATGAATTTTTAATAAACAACGGCTAAGGTGCACGAAAATATAATTTAGACGACAGTTGGTAAATTCATAAATAATGTGGAAAATGTCGCCATTTGAGGGAAGGAATAATAATTCAACCACGCAGCTGAACCGCTGACGTGAGTTGAGCGAATTTCCGAAATTAAGTTTATAAGTTTTAGAGTTTCAACCAACAATTTGGGAAATTTATCTACTCACGAATGAGCTGAATAGCTGTGTGTACGAAATATATTAGTAGAATTTGTTTGCACCTAAGCCTCCAGCTTCGACTCACACGCTGCTTCGTTCCACTCGCAGCGGAAACTCAACCTTGCGTCCTCGGGTTATGAACTGCTTCGCTCGCAGCGTACAAACTCGGCCGTCGGCCTCAGATCAGAAGATACCCGCACGGTGAAATCACCCACGTGGGTTTTAACCGAGTACTTCTATATTATTTTGTGTTTTGATCGATTTTGGGGGAACCAAGCGAGTTAAAAAGTCATGAAAAAAACAAAATGTGCAGAATAGTACCTTATATTCATTTTTTTATATAAAACAATAAAAACGTTTCATTCTCGTACGAAAAATCTCAAAAAATAGTTACTTCCGGTAAAAAACCGCGCTTTCGGTTTTGGTTTTTTTGTTTGTTAATGAACTCCTCCGAGTGACATAGATAACCAATGTGTGTACCAAATCGGAATTAAAATGCTGCCGCTAGCGTGCAAACATATATATGGGTACATATATTTATATACAAATTTTATTGATATCCTAAAACGTGTTCTGGGGACCACGATCGGTGCTCATTTACTACTCCCGACCTTAGGTCTCACCATAAGGTTCACTGTAATAGCTCATCTTTCCTATACAAATTCGCTAACAAGTAAATCAAAAGTATTTCGTCGGGACTCCCACAAAAAGCATAAATCACGGGCAACGAAAATCCCGAAAATGTCCAAACTTAATGTCCGACTGCCCTTAATTTTCCTGACTTTCCGGGTCTGCGCTAAACACATTTTACTTACGTGTACGGGCATGTTGAAATAATCCGATTTAAACTGGTCGGCCATCTCTCCAAACTGTTGCAAAGAATATTCTCTTTGGGCTTGTTCGAACCCGAAAGCTTCCATGGGTTTGCTGACTTCTTCCGCTACGCATTTCGGACATCTCCAGTCACCTACAAGAAAGTTTTGATAAACTGACAATGTGTTGCAAAATCATTTTTTTTTAAAGTTTATGTTTTAGTCTTGTTTATTAAATCATTTATTTAGTCGTTATTGTTATAGTCGGATAAATAAATTTATTATCAGAGCTCCAATGAACGATTCAAAATCAATTTCTCAGAAAATGTATAAAAATCATAAAAAAAATCTTATCTCTAATACCTCCTTTTTAATTCTTTGCGATGCTATTTATTTCTTTTTTTATTTGTCAGTTTTCACAACCCACTTTTTTGTCTTGTTCAATCCATGAGACTGATATGAAACCCTAGCAAAGGCCTAAACAATTAACTACATCTACTTTGTTCCAGGAGGTTTCATCTTTGTTCTAGTATTAAAGTGTATTCAATGTACAGCTTTAAAGAATCTAGTGTAGTGAATGGTCTTATGCATCGGTTAACCCTAGGCCTGGCACGGTTAAAGCTAAAATTGGGAAGCCGGTTTTTAGTGTTTTGCAAGCATTTTTTTTTAAATTCGCCAAAAATAGTAATTCTATCCCAATCCAAAAGTGTTCAATACCTTTTTTGTAAAGAAAGGTTCAAAGAATTCATATATGCAATTAAAAAATTTATTGATGTAAAATTGTAAAAGTTATTAGCTCAAGAAACAAAAATGTTCAGTTAAGAAAGGCAAAAGTTCAACTTTAGCCCTACTTAACAAGTAGCAAACATTTTTTGTTACTTTTTTCATAAGAGTAAAAAAGTTTTGTAATCTAGTTATAAATATAACTGTATAAAAACATTTATCAATTTCAAATTTCTTATTTTGAAAACACCAGTTTTTATGTTCCAAATACAAGACTGCTAACAAAACTAGGCCTAGTTTGAAACGTAATGTACTAATATATGCTTTGCCCAAAAATTAAATATTATTATAACAAAATATAGAGAATAAATCAAAGAAAAGAACTGTATACTTGTCTTTTCTTAGTTCACAAAAGTGTTTGAGTTATCTTTATTTGAATAACAAAATGACATCAATCTAATAAAACTTCGCCGGCGATATACTACGGGCAGGAAGGAAATCTGAATAACGTGGGAAATAACAGCCACCATTTTGTTTTTTTCACATAACAATTTTTAATTTGAGAACAACTCTTTGTAACAAATTGAAATTTGGTACATAGCTTTATGACCCAAAGGCCTAATTCCAGGAAAAAATAATTTTTTTACAATGTTTATTTTCAAAATGGCGGATCTTTGAAAATTTCAAACCTAAATTACTCAAAAAACACCGTACATTTTAGCAGAAAATGTCAAGACACCTTTTTTGTAGCCCTTTTGATTCTCTATTGGATGGTAAATGTCAAAACAATCGGATGAAGGATAATAGTTAAGTTATGTGTAATAATTGGTTTGTTCAACCCGGCATCCTATACCAACACAGTAAATACTTCAATATTGTATGAACATTTGCTGTAATTTTATTTAACTTAGCTATTATCCTTCATCCGATTGTTTTGACAGTTACACCATCCGATAGGGAATCAAAAGGGCTACAAAAAAGGTGTCTTGAGATTTTTGTTAAAATTTACAGTTTTTGAGTAATTTAAGTTTGAAATTTTCAAACAGCCACCATTTTGAAAATAAACATTTTAAAAAATTATTTTTTTCCTGGAATTAGGTCTTTGGGTCATAAAGCTGCTGCGGATGAGACAGTGGGCGAGTCAGTTCATTGTGATAGTTTAAAGCGTTGTAAAACATGGTTCCGCGTAAGTGGAAAATGAGAAAAATCAAGAAAGCTTTCAAGCAATTTTGCAACTTGATCATCATACCAGCCTTAATAGAAGAAATCGAAGATAAATCTCGCATTTTTTTTGTCTTTGTGGGTTGCCGATTTGAAATTCCATAAACATTTATGTGTTTTATATTCGTGTATAAAATGAATTATAGTATATCACAGCTCCATTTAGCCATTTTTAACTTAATAAATCAAAAATTGAGACAGCTGAGATAAATTGCACAAGTCTCTTTACTCTCCGTTTACTTCACTTCGACCAATAGTCGCTCGCCTGCTACTAGGCCGAGTACTGATTGTACCGATTACATTAAACAAGCACTCGGTAAATGTAATTCAGGCTTAAAGCCGAGTTGTAGCACCGTTTTTTTTTTTTTTTTAAGAAAGCACAAAATTATTTTTTAGGCTTGGAAAAGAAGAATAACCTACAATCTTACAGGTTGAAATAATTCGAAAAAAGGCCACTAGAAGCATCGAATAGGCTTGCCCTGAGTACAATGTAAACTGCGATGACCAGGCGAATAGGCACGACATATAAGGTACGGCAAACCATGATAAGGGTCTGTGTGTTTTAAAATATCTAATAATTTGTATTCATACCTGTGTATATATGTATCTGAAACTTACAACATGAAAACATTTCTCTATAAGTGCATCCGATAGTCTCTCTAAAACATAATTAAAAACATCAACAAGCATTTACCTTTTGGAATCTCATGAAGAGGCGGCATAAGGCAAAAAGTATGGTAACTGTCATCACATCCGTCGCACAATAACATGGTTTCTTCTGCATCTCCTCTTCCACAATTGAGGCATACGTATTTTGCCAACTGCGCCATATAGAAAAAAATTTGTGTTTGTTTTATCAAAATTAAAAACACACTTGTCAAAATGTTAAAGAATATTATAGAAGCTTTTAGACAGCAATCACTATCTTGTAAAGTAATAGCGATAGCTGTGTCACTAAATTGTATTAATAAATTTAAATGATTGTAACCGTTTTGGGACAGAATACCAGGGCCTATTTTGAAGTTTACGCAAGTATTTACTAAAATTGAATGGTTTAACAAAATCTAGTGCGAATTTTCTGCTGTTTTGTGCCAACAAATTGTCCTACCATTCGATAATGTGCATTTTTTTTAAATTATTCGGTATTTTTGTACTTCTTTTCTAGAAAATTGTACACTTTTTTATGTGTTTTTTCAATTTTCTGATTTTTTTTATAGTATACGAAAAATAGTGAGCATATATTTCATGTATGTTTTGTTACTCGGTTATTTTGTGTAACGTGCTGTCGGCTCAGTGTTACAATCAGGTCCCTGTTCGGGCGCCATTTTGTAACGTGCTGTCGCTTGCCAGCCGTTTACAAACAAAATTTATTAATAAAAAAAAAAAAAAAAATAAATCAAATTTTGACAAGTTTTTCCAAGTTAATTTAATAAAAAAAATAACCTTTTACTGCGTAACAATTACTTGTAATATCATACTTTCAATTTGTATACTTTACTTTATTAATATAATTACCAATTCAAAAACTATAAAATACTATTCCCTTAACCACAACAAAAACAATCAAACATAACCCCAAAATTTAAAATAGGTTATGTTATAGTAAGATCTGTGTTTGTCACAGTTGACTACCAAATCTCTGTTACGAATATTGGTATATACATCTGTGTGTACAGCTGATAACTACGGGGCAACTCGTCTTAGAAGCACGGAATCTGTGTTCTTCTCACAGAGACCCTGCCGCCAAAATCCGTCACTGCGGTTTCAACTTAACGCCATTTTGTATTTCTTAAACTTACACTAATTTTACATTTTATAACCAAGGTTCAATTTACCATGAAGTACTTCTAGGAAGGGAAAGGACTCAAATTAAGAAAACATAATAGTTGGCATTAAGTTTTTAATGCCACATTTTAGATTTTAAACATACAACATTATAAAAGAAAAAGATTGGCAATTCATGGTTGATCTCAAAAACTCTCAAACACTCACGCATTCATTCCAGTTATTCACTTACTAAATTTAGACATACAACAAATTGAAATATAAAAATTTTGAAATGCAGACTTAATTAGTATTATATTTATTACTTACGTACGTTTTGATTTATAGTGCACTTTGATAACAGAAAACTTACAATATTTTAAATGATTTTAATTTAATTTATACCCCTATTTAAAACTTTCCCCTTTAAGATGTTTGTTCGTAGCACTTTAGCCTCGTCGAATTAAATTCACTTTGTTCTTTGAAAAGCGTTTATAACAGAAATGTCGTTTCACGCAGCACCTGTTTGTAAACGTTCGCCATTAGTTAACTTTCAAGCCGACGCACACTAACGAAATTTACAAAGTTAATTTTCTTTGCTTTGCAACGTACGATTTACGCTATTTGATATTATTTGTTTATAACACTGTCTCTACTAACTGTTATACATACTTGTACGGTATTTAAACTATAAATACCGCAAAACTTATGTTCGTGAAATCATTTCATCACCAAACGATCAACAGGTCCATACTGTATAAGATCTCAGCAACAAGTGTAGAAGAAGGAAGCGTCTATCCTTGGCTCCACCTCCTTTTTCCAGGGGGCCGTAAATATGTCTCCCTGTGAACGGAGTAACTCATTCTACCAACATCACAAATCAAATTTCTATTCTTGCTTATTACAACTGTCCTTTCAAATGTTTATCGACTGTAGGCTAGAAACCGAGTGTCCCAAGTTTTCTTCGATGTATTTTAACACTATATGATGTTTTTTATTTTAGACATATGCTAATTGTATGCAAGTTTTTTGTTTTAAAATTGAAAATATATTTTAAGTAAAATTTTGTTTTATATTATTCAAAACGTCTGCATTCCCCCTTTGAATTTCTATGTTTATTATTTATTTATAAAATACAAAGTTTTAAATTAGGCTAATTCATCCAAAATTTACATAGCTACTCCCTTTACGTTATACCCCTGTTTACTTAATTAAAACCCCTAAAACTCACATATATTACATTTGTTACATGTGGGCAAAATATCAAGTAATTAGAAAATCCGTTACCTGAGTTAATTGATAAACTGACATACAGTAGACCTTCGATAGTTCGACACTTTGTGGACTTAGAGTGTGTCGAAGTATCAAAATGTCGAACTATAGGGAGTGTAAGGGAAATAACACTGGGAGCACTACTAAAACACGACTTTTATAAAGAAATTGTACAAATTTAATAAATGAAAGTAACTTATTAACTTACATATTACTGTACAAAATAATTGGTTATTTTACTTTGTTTTTCAACTTTATTTCTTTTTTGTGCCGCTTCATCACGGAGCCGTCGAAGGAAAAGTATATCCATGGCAGACGCGCCTTGTTCCTGTAAATATTGGAGGGTTCCCTCGATGAACTTTACACCTTCACTGTGTGTAAGTTTTGGTTGTGGGGTGTTTTCTTGGTCTGAGTCTGAGTCGTCTTCGCTCCCTTCCTTTGATTTCAAAGCAGTGACAATTTCTTCATCTGTAGTCGGTTCACTTTTTTCGTCTTGATTAATCCACTCTTCAACATCATTAACCGAAGAACTTTCACAGCCTGGAATTTTCTCCATCAAAACGGCAAGTTCATTATTGTTCAACTCTTCTTTTTCGATGAACTCGATTTCATTGAACTCATTCCCTTCATGGTCTAACAGTTTCCTCCAAGATCGTACCAGAGTCAAAGGATTAAGCTCATTCCATGTCTGAGCAAGCCATCCTACAACATCTAACATGTCAATTTGTTTTAGTTTTTCTAATAAGTCAATTCCCTCATCTAGGCCTTGAATAAGGTAAAATAGAAGCTTCTTTTTATACAATTTCTTTAACGTTACCAAAACCCCTTGGTCCATAGGCTGGCACAGGGAGGTAACATTAGGTGGCAGGAACATTGCCTGTATTCCTTCGTCTTGAATAATGTCTACACTTGGGTGAGTCGTTGCATTATCAAGAATTAGAAGTGCTTTCCTAGGAAGATTATTTAATTTTAAGTTTTTCTCAACTTCAGGAACGAACTGTTTGTGGAACCACTCATTGAAAATACCCTCTGACATCCAAGCATTAGATTGATTTTTGTACCAAACAGGTAAATCAAAACTATCGCCCCTCATCCTAACATTTTTGAACGCTCGGGGTTTTTTTGATTTACCTATGAGAGCTAATTTTAGTTTGTGCGTACCCGTTGCGTTGCTGCAGGCCAAAACGGTAACTCTTTCTTTGCTTTTTTTATAACCCGCTGCAGCTTTTTCTTTTTTGAGAGCTAAGCTTTTGGTTGGTAGCATTCGGAAATTTAGGCCTGTTTCATCACAATTGTATATTTGTTCTCCACTAAGTCCTTCTTGATCAATTAGAGTTTGAAATTTTAACTTAAACTCACTCACGCTAGTTGGGTTTGCCGATAATTTTTCACCACATATGCTTAACTGTTTTACTCCATAACGTTGCTTCCACCTGTCTAACCACCCAGTGCTCGCAGTGAATCCAGGCTCTCCATCTTCTTTAAACTCATTATAAAATTTCAAAGCTTTCTCCTGCAATATCGGTCCTGAGATAGGTGTGCCTTTCTCCCGTTGTACTCTAAACCATTGATAAAGTGATTCACTTACTTTTTCATACTCCGAACTTTTCATACTTTTTCTTTCTCCTATGGATTCCGAACACAGTCTCTTCGCACACCACGACTCAATATCTGATCGCGTCTTCTTCCATCCGAGCACCGTGGATCGACCAACATTTATATCACTCGCCACTTTGTTAACGCTTTCACCTTTGTCTATTCTTTTTAGCGCATCTAATTTTATATCCATCGTGACATAACACCGTTTGCGTTTTTTGTCCGCCATTTTTAGAAAGGAACTTTTAAAACTAAAAACTAAGAAATAAACGCACAAAATACAGTTCTAAACAACGATAAAAAATACAGTTCTAAACAACGACACAAAATATACAGTACAGTTCTAAACAACGCCTCAAAATATAGTTTTAAACAGCGACACAAAATACAGTTCTAAACAACTACACAAATTAAAAAATATAGTACAGTTCGGTGCACAACAAAGAACAGCTTTTAAACATAACAACTGGATCACAAACAAAAGCGTGTCTATCTTCCTGCGTTTTAACAAAACTGACTCGATCTCAACCTTCTTGGCGGGAATCGAGAGGTAGGGGGTGGGGTGATGCTCATGCACGCGTATACAATACAAACCAGTCCCGGTCATTAACCCTGGCACACACCTGCCTACTGTCACGTAGTCATTGCCGGTGTCGAAGTATACGGATTGTCGAAGTATCGAGTGTCGAACTATCGAAGGTTTACTGTATTAGTAAAATTGATGCATTAGGTTTTACTACATGGAATCTCCACAGTGCAAAATTATATAGAAATAGAAACAGGCATGTGGTTCCAATTAGCTAAACGTACAACAAAGAGAATAAAAATGTATAAATATGTACATCATCTTTTTCCTGTATTCTTGATTAGATTTCTCCCTGGTGTATTAGCATCATCTAACTCGGACCTGAACAGTTTTCCCCTTCACTGAAACTAAATTTTGTCATCTTTCCATTTACTAATCTTGACAACTTTAACCCTCCAAACGCTAACATCGCATACGCTACGTTTGAGCAACACATTTTATAAATGTGTACGACGCCGCTATTTTTAATACAATCGGATACTTCAATGTATGGTTGTGTTTGGAAAGAGTCACTTTATTATAGTACCGAATTTCATAGCGATATCGACTCAAACTAACATTCGGCAGAGTCGTCAAATCAACTATCTAGTCGTGTAGTACGTGTATCAACTGCGCAGTACGTGTAGATAAACGCTCGGATCTCGGATTTTGTTTGCTTATCCACTAGTTGTTATTCGTTTTTAGCTTCAGTTTGGATCAGTTTATTTTTATTTGTTTTTGTAAATGTTTATTCATTTTTTGAAGTAATTATGAGTGAACTTAGCAATTCAAGTGCTATTAGAGGTGCGTTTGAAAATAGAGACTTTTAGAGACTATGAACTGCAAATATTTTTAACTTCCCGCTAAGAAAATTGAAAATTTTCTAAAAATCGGGAAGTTACTGGTTTAACCCTGTTTTTCGAAAATCGAGTATTCATCAGATCTGGACGTTTTGAGGTCCTAGGAATCTTCCCTGACCACTCCCGAGAGGGTGTCACCCTGTCTGTATGTATATGTGTGTGTGTGTGTGTTTGTGTATGTAAGTATGTGACCCGCTTATAACTTTTGAACGGCTTAACCGATTGGATCCTACCAAACGGCGTTCTAAAGAGTTCCATCAAACTTAGATTTCCTGAAAATTCAACTAATTCGGACCGGTAGGTTCTGAGAAATTTCAAAAAAACTAAGAAATAAAATTTTTTCAAATCAGGTTTTTTGGAATAACTTTTAAACGGTTTTACCGATCAATTTCAAAATCTAATCAGCTTTTAACCTTGAAAAGCGACGTCGATTGCTACCAGTCCGGTCAAAATCGGTTAATTCGTTCGTGAGATATCGTGAACGAAAGAAAATAAAAAAAAGTGTTTTTTCTCAATTTCTCCAAAATTTTTCATCAGAAAAATTTTTATTGTTGATTCTTTTAATGGACTCGAAAAACTGCATCAATTGCCGCAAATCGCATAAAAATCGGTTGATTCATTCGCGAGATATCGTGAACGAAAGAAAATCAAAAAAAGTGTTTTTCCTCAATTTCTCCGAAACTTTTCATCTGAAAAATTTTTGTTGTTGATTCTTTCAATGGACTTAAAAAACTGCATCGATTGCCGCAAATCGCATAAAAATCGGTTGATTCATTCAAAAGTTATGGCAGTTCAAAATTTCCAAAAATAGTGTTTGTTGTAATTAAACTTAGCGGGAAGTTACATGGATAGCCTTTAGGGTCAACCGTTTTCCAATTTTTTTTCTTGTATATAATGTGTGTGTTATTCGTTTATAACAAATTAAAACCATAAATATTGGGCCTAGACAGTACTTTTATAATATCTTTAGAGGCAAGTTTTTCTTCTTTGTGCGGAAACCCATTTTTTATGAAAACGGAGTTGTTTTCTTTAATAGACGAAAAGTTTTTTTTTATAGCAAAGTAATAATGTTATGTATATTTCTATTCACCATAAAATTGTGCAACTTTTTATATTGGAATTTCTACAGTGATTTTTTTTACATATTTTGAGTAAGCGGTTTTAGAAAAAACAAAAATTTTTTTAATTTCTACTTTGGTCAACAAAAAAAAGGATAAAAATTATAAGGTAAGCCTGTTAAAGCTATTTACTGTAAAGAGCATCTAATTGTGATTAAAATTATGTATAATAAGTCTTACTTTACTGTTA
This sequence comes from Philaenus spumarius, assembly GCA_018207615.1. Taxonomy (NCBI): domain Eukaryota; kingdom Metazoa; phylum Arthropoda; class Insecta; order Hemiptera; family Aphrophoridae; genus Philaenus; species Philaenus spumarius. The sequence goes on from JAGFPH010001343.1 coordinate 227,577, forward strand.
GTATTTTATAATGATTTTAGTTAATAAGCATGCAAGCACTTGGAGGGTTAAATAATACAGTTGAGCGCCGATAATCCGAACGTCAATAATCCGAAACGTCGAAAATCCGAACGCGTTTCGAGGCCGCCCCTGCAAAAATTTTTTTTCCGTTTTCGCAAATTCCAATTATTGCGTCGTTAAAAATTTCACAAAAATCTTCATCGCAGTTTGACATTATTATCTCTTTTTAAACACTTCTTAATACCTGCTCTCACACGCCCTCACAGCAGACTGGCTGTCAGTATTTTCATCACCGTCACGCTAATAAGCTGCTTTAGCGCTAGCAGTAAACAAACAGCGTAAACGTACAGAAAGTTCTTTCATTTCTCTTTGTGTAATAACAGTGTGTCGTACATACAGTAGTGTACTATACATTTTTTTTTTTTTTTTTTCGTTTGTGTTAACTATAATGTACAAGTGAACTTTTAATTATGTACTGTACTGTATTTTTGAGAGTTACAAGTGTAGGCCTAATCATGTTGGCCCTACTGTACGTGCAGGTTCTTCTAAATCATAATATGTAAGTAGTCTTACATACTGTATTGTAATTACATTACTGCTTGTACTGTTTTAATCACTTTAATCGATTAAAGGGTATATATTTTAACCTAAATGGCATTTTCTTAGTTGTTTTCAAAAATCCGAACAAATTGATAATCCGAACCCCCTTCGGTCCCAATTAGTTCGGATTTTCAACGCTCTACTATACTAAAAAATCACACAAAAACCGAGCATAATCTAAAACAATTTGATCATGCAGCTGAACCGCTGATGTAAGTTTAGCGAATATGTTTTAGGGTTTTAACCAACAATTTGGGAAATTTGTCTAGTCACGAAGGTGGTGAATAGCTGTGTGTGTAAGAAATGCAGTATATTAGCAGAATTTGTTTGTACAAAAGCCTCCAGCTTCGACTCACTCGCTGCTTCGTTCCACTCGCAGTGGAAAAACTCGCTTTGCTATTTTGCACCTCAACCTTGCGGCTTCGGTTTACAGACTGCTTCGCTTCGTTCGCAGTGTAAAAACTCGGCCGTCGGCCTCAGACCAGAAGATGCCCGAATGGTAAAATCCCCGACGGGTACTTGCATGGTATTTTACGTTTTGATAGATTTTGGGGGAACCAAGCGAGCTATAAGGTCGTGTAAAAAACAAAACGTGCAGAATATTCTCCTACATTTATTTTCTAGAGAAAACCCTAAAAAGTTTCATTCTAGTACGAAAAATCTAAAACAAATGTTATTTTCGGTCTAAAAACTTACTTTCGGTTGTTGGATTATTTTGGCTAACGAACTCGTTCGAGCGACTTACACAACCGACGTGTGTACCAAATTTGGACGAAATCGGACTTAAAATGCAGCTGTTAGAGTGTGAACACATATACAATTTTGAATGGCACCCCGGAACACGTTCTGAGGACCACGATCGGTGCTCATTTACTACTCCCGACCGTAAGTCTTACCATAAGGTTACTGCAATAGCTCATCTTTCCTGTAGAAATTCGCTAAAAAACAACACTCAAATGCAACAACAACAAACCGAAAATTAAAACAGCTAAACCGCTAGCAATTGTCTAGATTGAGATGAGCAAATATCAACATTATATACTTCTACCTACGGCCACATGTTAAACTCCCTATCTATACTATTATGTAATGACTTATTTTACACAAAACTGTGACCTAATGACACATAGCGTTGCCATTACATACCAGTTTGCATAAGACCGTGTAACTTTAAAATCAGCTGATTGCTATACATTTGTTCAAAATATACATCTTTCAAAGCAAAATAAGAATATAAAATGGTAAAATTTTACAAAAATTGTGTTAAAAATTTTTTTTTAAATAATTGTATTTGAATTTTAGTACGCCCTGTAGATAACCCAGTTCAAAATCTATCCAAACCATCCTTCTACAGGTGTCCACAGAAATTCCGTCTTAAGTAATTCCATGACTTGCTTACAGTAATTCCCTTGTCACACTAAAATGTGTAATATATTAATTCATTGAAAATAATACTTTAAAAGGTAGAAAAAGAAGCCCAGCCTCCATCTTCCCTACAGCTGGCCTGCTTCAGTCTCCATTTTCTTTCTACCTTTTTTAAATCAAATTATTTATTTATTGAATATTACAAATAAAATGAATTCATTTAAAAAATAATATTTCCATTGCTATGTAAATCTAAAGGTAAAACTTAGATGATGTAAGAATGAGAGTAAACGAGGTCCATGACCCCCCCCCCCCCCCTCCTTGGCCAACTTTTACTTCCCTGATTCTCCTTGATGAACTTTATTTCCTTACTATTTAAATATATTTTGTCTAT
>JAGFPH010001343.1:231408-244937 GCA_018207615.1 Philaenus spumarius
GGGGGGGGATGAGGGGGATAAAACCCCCCCCAGAACCCTAAAAATAAATAATCGTATCTCAGCAATCCTACTTGTTTAAAAAAAAGTTGCTCAAGTTGCATGAAGTTTAAAACTAAAACTAATGATTTAGTTTTGATTTGGTTTTAATTGTCTAATTTGTTTAAATTATTAGTTTATTTGCATAGTAAAGTAAACAAACAGGTTTATTTGTTTATTTACTTAATTAATAAACCCAGGCAGCGGGAGTAAATTTGGTGTCTTTAAGGAAAGTGGTAGTGGTATCACTGCACGCATGCGCTGTAAGCACAAGCAGCTAGTGATGGGACAACCGACTAGTTTTTCCAACCGATGAATCATCCGGTTGTTTTTTTACCAATTCGGTTTTTTTCATCCAGATGAATCATCTGGATGGTTTTAATGGTTTCATATTACTCAGCTAACTGAATTGTTTCATCCTACTGATTTATAATAAATGAAAACATTCATGGGGTGATCATTCTTATAATGGATTAATGGATAAAGTTACTAAACGCTTGATTCATTTTTTCAGTAAATTATTACAATCATAAAAATTGTTTTATTGGTAACGTTTTAAACTTCACAATTATTTTGTGTTAATTAAGACCTAAATCTAAATAATATAAAATAATACAATTTAAATGAAAACAACTAAACAAAAAAATTTAATAAAAAAATGACTCATAACTATTCAAAGAAAATCATAACGGAAAACAAAAGAGTACTTTACAAATCTGAATGAAATGAAAGCCTTTTAAAATGAACAGAAAATCTATTAAAGATTTCAGATATAAAATTTTAAACTTTTCAATTATTTTTGGTTAATTTATAGCTAAGTCTGAATAATATAAATAAAATCATACAATTTAAATGACAAGAATTTAACAAAAACAAATTTAAATTTAAAAAATCACATCAGAAAACAAAAGAGCACTTTCACAAGTGTAAATACAAATCACAAAAAAACATACACGAATTTAAAACAGATTTAATTCGGTATATTAATTAAACTCACAAAAATATCACGCTCAACAACAGTACCAAATTTTGTACAAAATATGAATATAGTTATTAAAACTTTGCGAGGAAAAGTCTGTAGTTAGGTACATAGAAATTAGGCAAAGAAGGGAGAATTGGGAGATGAGTGAAACAGGTGACGGGTGAATTATACAATAAGACAATAAGAGAGTTGCTAAGACGTAAACAGATGATTAACTCAAATGGCTGACTGGATGGGTGGAGTGGTGGGGCAAATAGAACGGATGATTCATCCAACCGACTGGGACAATAGCAACCGAATGAATCGGTTGTACGGCGTCAACCGAATGAATCGTTTGTTTTCATCCGATTGTTCCCATCACTACAAGCAGCTTGTGCAGACGCCAGACGGCTTTTAGGTTAGTCTACTCTGTTAGAACTCTGTGTTGTGTGCTTCTGTATTTTGTAGTCGTTCAGCCGTTGTTTGTGTGATAACTGTTTATTTGTGCATTGTGAACTGTTTACCGAAATGTCAAAGAGAAAAGTTTCTCAGAGTTTATTGACAGATTTGTTTAAGAAACGCACAGTAACTGCGGGTAGTTCTACTAGTTGTAGTGAAAGTGCAAATAGTTTTGTGTCTGCCACTGACAGCGATTACGCGCTTTCTGCACCTTCACCGCCGTCGCCTCCGGATGATGGACATCATGGCGTCACCCCTACTGCAGCTGTTCAACCTACAGAAAATTTAGGTAAACCTCCACACCATCCAAATGACATTGGACTGTATACTAATAAAACATTGGGAATTTTTGAAAAATATGAAATTTTAAAAACTTGTTGGCAACCTCCTTCAAACTACACTTTTCCTATTTTAGAAAAGTTTACGACAAGGAAAATAAAGTTTCAATGGACATGGTTTACCGAGTTTCCCTGGCTTGCGTACTCTGAAGTACAACAAGGTGTATATTGCAAATATTGCTGTCTATTTGCCAAGCAAGGCATAGGAATCAATCACCAAGAAGTAGGCGCTTTTGTAAAACGAAAGTTTGATAACTGGAAAAAAGCAAAAGAAGCTTTTAAAAACCATGAAAGGACCCAATATCACAGAAGTTGTTTGTTGGACTTTGCTTCTACCCATTGCCAACCAAATCGACCAGGCACATCATGACGCGGTTGCTAAAAACAGGTCACATTTAAAGCCAATTATTGATGCTGTTATTTTATGTGGTCGACAGGAACTAGCACTACGTGGGCACCGTGACTCTGGAAATATAAGCATTGAAAATGAAAATGAATGTAGTGAATCTAATGAGGGAAACTTTAGGGCCATATTAAAGTACCGCAGTCAGGGTGACCAGGAGCTGATGCAAGTGTTAAATGGTTCTAGCAAAATAAAGTACCTTTCACCAAAAGTACAAAATGAAATAATTACATCCTGTAACACCATTATTTTAAGGAAACTTGTAGACAAAGTTAATGCTGCTCATATTTACTGTTGAGCAACTTTCACTATGTGTCCGTTACGTGGAAGTAATTGACGGCCAACACTTTGTAAAAGAAGACTTTTTACAATTTGAACAAGTCACATCAATGACGGGCAAATCCCTTGCCAAGCAAATCATTGAATGTCTTCAAAAATATGGAATTGACTTAAATTTTTTGAGGGGGCAAGGCTACGACGGAGCAGCCAATATGGCGGGAATGTACAATGGTGTGCACAAAATTATACAAAACGACTACCCAGCTGCCTTATACGTTCATTGTGCTGCTCATGCTCTCAATCTGGCTGTAACTAAAGCATGTGAAGTGCAAAATATCCGGAACTGCCTTGGCGTAGTAGAAAAGGTCCACATATTTTTCAAAACACCTAAAAGACAAGCTGTTTTATTAAAATGCATTGAAGAGTCCGGTTTAAATCCTCGAGTCAAAAATGTCAAAAGAATGTCAACGACGAGATGGACGTCAAAGTACTACTCAATCCAAGATTTTTTACATATAATGGATTTTGTAATTGAAGCCTTGACTATAATATCGTCCTGGAAAGATGGCAGTGATGCAAGTACGTTAAAGTGGGGAATTTTAAATTCTGATTTTATTGTTTCTGCACATATCGTTTCAATGATATTTGCTTACTACTTACCATTGTGTAAAACTCTCCAGAAGGAAGCTATTGATTTAAAACAAATGGTTAACTTATCCAAGACATGTTTGGCAGAACTGCAAAGTTTAAGGAAAAATTCTGAAAAAGAATTTGGCTCCATTTTCAAATGTGTAGAAGCAGTTGCAAATGATCAGGAAGTACTAAGAACTCCAAGAGTTTGTGGGAATCAAAGAAACCGAAGTAATGCTGTTAGTTCACCTAATGACAAAACATCAAGCAGAAGCACCGAAACTTACTACAGAATAAATGTTTTTATCCCGTTTTTGGATTTTTCAATCAACCAGCTCAATGAGAGATTTAACAAACATGAATCTGTGTTTCTGGGTTTTCAATGTTTATTTGAGCCTGTAAACGATAACGATAGCTGTAAAGAGAAGTTGAATGATTTGGTCACTTTCTATTGCAAAGACATGCAGTCAACACCAGGTGACATATTTATTGGATTAAAGTTATGGCAAAATGAAGTTCAGAGGCAAGGGTTGGTGGAAGATATTTGCAAGTCCGCAACTAAGGCACTCGACTGTTGCGATGTTTCGCTATATCCAAATATTTACAGATTGCTTAAAATACTGTGTACTCTGCCTGTTACTACATGCACCCCAGAACAGACATTTTCAACTCTAAAAAGAGTCAAGACATACCTCAGAAATACTACTGGACAGGTAAGAAACAATTAATTCAATCAATAAATGTTATGCTTAAAAGTAAAATGTGTAAACGATTAAACTGTGAAACATATTATTTTCTAAATTTATAAGTTTTTACCACAGTTAAACACTAACACATCAGAAATAAATAAGTATATTGCCAGTAAAAATAACCAACCTATTTTATCTGTATTGTTATGTTACACTGTTGTATTGTTACAGACAAGATTAAACGGACTGGCAATACTCAGTGTTCACCGAGAAATCGACATTTCATCGGACAAAATTATTGATGACATGGCAAAAAAAACCAAGAAAACTTGACTTTGTCCTGTAATGTACAGAGAATCTATCATCCCTTAACTCTCGTCTTGCTTTTTTATTATGCTAGTTTGCGTTCATTTTAGTATACAAAAATAACAAAAACTAAAAGACGTTTATAGATTTGTCACTTTCTGTAATAAATATTAAACGTAGTTTTGTTTTTCTGAAATACATTCACCATTCATGTTATTAAGTAAAATGTTGTGTATTATTATCCGGTATGGTGTACACTCTATTCACTATTTATTCTTATCCATCCCCCCCCAAAGCCAAATTCTAGTTACGCCACTGGATGACCACACAGTCATTTTAGTGCGCGAGACCACGAGTAGAAGCATTTCCTTCATGGCAGCTCACAACTGATTTTCCTTCACTATTTTTTTTAAATAATCCATGGCATTTTTGTTTAGTGATGGATTGTTACATCCGTCTTTAGCAGGTATATTTTCTAAATTTAAAACTACAGTGGAGTCCCACTATTCCGAACTAATTGGGACCGAACATTGTTCGGTTTAGCGGGAATTCGGAATAGGCGGATTTCGTGAATTTTACGACTTGTTAAGGCATAAATTAACTGCGGGGACATCCGCTAGAGTCAGTTCTATACAGCGTTGATCGACTCGGGAGGAGGTGAAAGCTAGTAGTTTTTTCCTTCCTTTGCGTTACGATTCTGTTCTCTTCTAAAAACGGAAGGGAAGGTATAGGTTGTTCGTACTGTCCCGTTTTTCATCCCGCAGTCTGTCCATTAGTATCGCATCGTATTGAAAAAAGATCGAGAAAAAAGTAAAATCCGTTCAAGATAAAATTTGTTTTCGAGAAACGAAAACCGAGGAGAAAAATGGATGAACGCAACTGGCAGGGGGCAACAACACTTCTAGTGCCTAGCTGTTGTATCTAATCGTTCCTTCTTTCTGTCGGACCCGGTATTCATTTCACCGAAAGCTTGCTGCGGTAGCTTACTTCTCCAACAAAACGGATGGAAAACATGAAGGAAACAAAAGCAGCTTTCATTCCAATTTAGTTTCAGGCGTTTCATCAAGCTTAGGCTCTATGTATGTCTCTATTTAACTTATTTGTATAACAATAAATGTACATTTTTTCACGAATGTATTTTTAATTTCTCCTGTTTTTAAGGTTTAAAAAATCGGAATTTTTCTTAACTCTGTTCGGAATTGCGGGGTTAGAATAGCGGGACCCTACTGTATTATTAAAATCCTTTAACAGAATATTTTGGGAAACCTTGTATTTCTATTGATAGTTTTGAACTACAAAGGCATGCCACATTACTTCTGAACGGCTAATCAACACTGTGGCCATTGGATTAAAGAGCTGAACATCATTTTGATTTGAAGGAGAATCGGTCATTTAATCAAATTGTAGAATCGTGTTTGGTTGCTTTATAAATTTTGAATTCTTCCTAGCGCTTTAATTTCGACCTTTTTTTAAACACATGCATAATTTCCACGTTGTCGTAGAAATGTGAATATGAGTGGCGGTTGTTTATGAGGTGCTCTCCATAACTGCGCCTACAAAAAAAAAAACTTAACGCTACGAACTCCAAAAAAGTTTAAATTATGAATGCCATAGAAGAATTTGAGATTTACAAGGCAACGAAATAAGATTCTACAATGCAATTAAATGACCAAAATCATTCAGCTCCTACTTCTGATACGACGTAGAAGGAAATCGCTGTTTCGACATCCTCGATATAACGTGTGGTATTTATTCAAATGTTTTCAATTGTCCAAGCGGAGTGAAATGTGTTTTGTATGTGTATATGCGCGATACATGTTTTTTTTATCCTCATGATGGGTGGATTGTAGCTTGAAACTGCACTCGAAATAAGAAGAGAAAATACCTCAAAATTTTAATTAGATGTAATTACATTAATATAAAAAATTAAATTTCATTAATCCGTGGCATACTACAATGGAATTTAAATGTTTAAAAGTGACCAATTAACCACCCCTAAGTGCGTGTGCTGGCGTGGCGTCTTAAAAAACACATCAAACAGTAAAAACAAAAACTTCACAAAACAAAATAAAGTAAAATGTATTTTTTAGTTAGATTGTATTTAGTTTTTAAGCAGTTTTAGTGTGAATTTCTATTTTCCATTTCGATTGCACTGTCCCTCTTAAATGAGGGTGATTGACGGCTCTGGGGTATACACCGCTTTACTGTATTTGTTGGGCATCGATACTTAATTTCTATATTATAAATTAAAGAACAAGCAAATAGTCCATATTTACAAATTCTAAAGCTTTCCCTTGCTGAAACACATCGAAAGGGTAGAGAATTCTTTCATAGTGTGTCTTTAATAAACTCCCTAGACTTTTTCCATGCGGAAGACCAAGACGGGCAACTATTCTCGACCATTTCCTTTCTTTTGTTACAACGTCCAGACCACCTGAAAAACATCATAAAATATATTACATAAATTTGGAAACAGAGGTAACCATAAAGTTTATTTATACACTATGTAAACAAACCAACTATTATGAAACTACTATATACACTCCACTGATTGTAAAAAAGCAAATAAAACTGCTGAAAACAAACCTTCAATATCAGTTTAACACACTTAATTCGGCCATCTTAAAATTGTAACCTGATGGATGTTACAGTGTCGCTGACCTACATCTTAAAAGTGATTCTTCTTGAATTCATACAAATCGATCATAATATCGACAAAAAAATATTTATATGTATTTTTTCCTACCCAAATGTGTAGGTCAGCGACATTGTAACATCGATCAGACCGTAAGATAAAATTAGACTGTCCATCCGTTTTCCTTTCGAGGTACAGTAAGACCTCGATAATACGGCACTCGATAGTGCGGCAGACCCGATAGTTCGGCATCCGTCATCTTGAAAATTGACACTCATTAAAAATGGCAGTATTTGTAATTAGTGGGTGATTTAAGCCCGGTCTACACTGTCTGTTGGCTCCGAATCCGTCAAAAACAGTGTGTAAAAATCTACTGCTCAATAAACTAATTCAAAACAAACATTTCAATCAACATTTCTCCTAAAAATCGAACCGATTCAAAACAATGCGCTCTTGTCGTCCTTTAAAAAAACGTTCCCGGTTAAAAAGGATCTTTTAACACTTTTGTTGCTGACAGTATCTTGTTGAACGTATATTTTGGAAGTGAAAGGGATTGAAGAATTTGTCAACAGAAGCCAACAACAAAGGGGAATGGAGCCGTCCCTACCTGAGGCCCATCAGTTAGCGGCAATCTCTCTACGCAGTTATTGTTACGTAGTTTCAACGTGTAATTTACGTTTTTGTTTCTTTCGATGTTTTTGTTTGTGTGTTGTAACAACTCTTTAACAACCCAATAATAATAATATTTATGTATATATAGTACATGTCCGTTTATTTATAGTTTATTCTCTGTTTAAACCATTTTAAAGGAAGACCTCGATAATCCGGCATATTCCATAATTCGGCATCACCGGATCCCCGAGCGTGCCGGATTATCAAGGTCTTGAACACATTTTTTTTTTAGTGAAAAACCTTTGCACCCATCATTGTTAGCAAAACAAGAGTATACAAACTTGGACACTATATTATAAATTCCTTTATATATATATATTTTAATAAAGCACTAAAACAAATATAAATATAAAATATTTAATTTTGGGGTTAACAAAATTTAGCCCCTACAAAATTCAAAGCAAATATTTTTTGGGTTCTGATTATTCGAATATATGGAGGTTACCATGTCTTATAACAATGTCAAATTTCAATACAATATCCTTTCCTGTTCCAGAGAAAATTAACTATGACTGACATACCAATGATCTTATAAGGGTTCCGTTGTTTTCCTTTCAAAATATTGAGCTCTAATTAATGTTATGAAATAAGTAGGCTAACATAATCACATATATACTCGTTGTCCCCAAAGCAGAACAACGAGCGACGGTGCGACATTGTCGCAGAAAGAAAGTGAGGACTGCAGAAAGAAAGTGAGGACTGCAGAAAGATAGGACAAACGTTTCTTGCAGGTCAAAAACTAGGAAAGGGTCGTTTCTCGTTACCGATTCTCCATACCACTGATACTTTATCTTTGGTATCAGATCAAAAATCGATAGCCGAACTCGAAACTCGATACCGAGAGATACTCAGTTTATATTATCATTGTCGGACTTGCCAGTTCTCCGTATTTTGAATGTAATCTCCGGTATTTGCAATCACATTCTCTATATTTAAACTTAAACCCAATTCAGCATTTAACAATAAAAATATCAGTAGGAAAAAATGTAAAACTTTCCTAATTTGTATGTAGACATTTTTCATTATGAAATATTTAGGCAAATGTTTCGTTTTGCTCTTGTTTTATTTGTATTCATGCTTAGGCTTAGTTATTTGTACAGAGGAAGGTAAAATAGGTTCAAGGTCAACCACTTATGGATTCCTGTCTTATCGTGTCTATTTATAGAATTTTAGGGTGTCTACTGTGACAAGTTACAAATTTTATAGATCGGTAACTAAACTATAATAATTCTATTTGTTTTAGGTCGGGTAAAACATTTTGGGCACTTTCGGGATTTACGTTTCCCGTTATTTGTTTTTTGTGGGAGTCCTGACGAAGTGCCTTTGTTTTACTTGTTATTCATTCTTGCAAATAGCGACATTTCCACTTTTTTGACATTTTACTAGAGTGTCATCTAAATAACATTTTCGCTGACCCTAGCGTTGTAATTTAAATTAAGTTTTGACGCCGGTATTTCATAGAAACAAGAACAAATTATAGTTCTCGGGAGTAGTTTTTTTCATGGCGTACGCTGTTGTATATAAATTACTTTTTAATGCCGGCGTTTTATAAAATTAGCGCTAATAATATTCGGAGGTCGTATTTTTTTGCGGACATTCGTCATTGTATTTTAAATAATATTTCAACAATGGTAGTTCAAAAAGTTAGCACGAATTGTATTCGGTCATCGATTTTTTCGCGGACATACGCTAAGATTGTATTTATTACAAATAATTAGGCCTAGTTGAATTACTGGTTGTTTCTTGTTGATAGGTATCGGTAACGATAATCGAAAAATTTAGTATGGACCCATCAATATCATAAACAAAATTTTAACTCGATCTTCACGACTAGTACAACTATTACTATTTTATCACCTCTGTTCTAGCCGTAAATACTTATTATTTGTACACTAGTCGATCTGTTTCGCTAGTCGGTCCATTTCAAATGACATTTTGACTCTCATTATGCCTACGGTTTTTAATCGACTAGTCCATCCATATCAACCGACTAACGATTACATAAAGTACAAGTCGAATAAACTACTAGTTTAATTAGTCGATTCCCAACAAGATGAGGATTGCTATTGATACGTAAAGCGTGAAGAAAATATGGAGAACATGGCTGCCTATGGCGAGCGTGTTGTTTGCACAGTTGCTAAGAAAAATAATTTTTTGAGACAGCATAAGGGTGATGCAGTTATGTACAAATGTACCACAAGCGAAGATAATGACAAATTTTTATTTAACGACGGGTCCGAGGCAAAATAAAAGAAGACAGAAAAAAGTGGTGAAATTTTTATCGATATAGGCCTAATCGGCGAGTTGAGGCAAGTACTTCATCAACGACCACGGAGACAGATTATGGGCATAATAATTGTTCTATAACTCCTATTTTTTTATAAGAACTCTCCTTCCAGTGTCAGAAGCTATTTGTGAAAGCTGGGGTCTGTTATTACCGGTGTAATGATTAGAAGCCCTGCTGCCAGCGATTTTTCATATGAAAAGATTGGCACTACTGATATGTTGGCTTACATAATGAAGTAATGACTTTGGACCTCCTGCTGGTTCACAGGAAACAGACAATTTTTTAAACTTGCCCAATGTCAGAAATATGGGATTCAGTACTACAACAACTTCAAACGAATCTCAAAAAATAAATTAATGCCCCAAGCAGTAACATCCAAATATGTAAGGAGAATCAAAGAAGATTTGAATGACTCCTTGCCATAATTCAAAATATAAGAAAATGTAAAGTAAAATTATGGATTAAAGAAGTTTTAAGGCATAATTGTAATTTTATAAAGTATTTTATAAAAATTTTAATATTTACTTAGTTTAATATACACAAAGAATTGAACATGTGCGAATTGCTTACTTATTCACCTATAAAACCTCTATGATTAATTTATTACTAAAACACCCGCACTCGCAGAAAATTTTTCGTCTTACCATCAACCGTTGCAGAAAGATAAAACACATTCTGCTTCGGGGCTCGTTGGCAAGTACATAGACAAAGACCTACACATGTTTCCTTTAAAATTATATAGAACATTTAGATAAACATACCTTCATCTTGAACAATTCTGTGCAATGTGTATAAGTCTAAAGCACGTCTTTCAACCATAGGAATTTTCAATGACGATCCTTGTAGGTCCCAAAATTTTGCGATTTGATCCAAAAAATTTAGTTTGATTCTTGTTTTAGCCTGAAAAATACACATTAATATATAATTTTTGTTGTAAAGGACATTAATTTTTAGGTGGGGTAGAATTTATTTAAAAATTTGTTTAGACTACACCCACCTTATTCTAATTATGTGTCTTCCAGTATCTATCTAAAATGACATTAACTATTCCAAAATATGTGAGCATCAGTCGAAATCAGGATGTACTATAAATTGGGAAAAGAAACTTAATCGAAGAAGCGTGTATGGCGGTTGATACTGATATTTTTTCACAACCCAGTGTCTCATTTCCCCATATCTATAACCCTTTAATTAAAAGTGAAATAAAGGAAAACATTCTAAATGGCAGAATAATCATCCCCCATCTCCTAGCGGTTCAGGCCCACAATAACCGCACAACTGATAAGACCCATGGTTTGTCAGTAACACTAAAGCATAGTAAGCATTTAGCAGGCCTTCGTCCACCGGAAGAAACATAATTAGAACACGGTTTCTGAAGAAGCGAAATGTTATCGGTCTTCACTAAAGTAAGACAATTTGTACGATTCCCAGCTCTTTTATATTTTGTGTAAACTTTTATGTGTTTGTTGTTGTGTGCTGTGTACAAAATAAGGTGGGCTTAACCTACAAAACATTTTTAAATAAATTAAATTAATATATAAATTTGTGCTAACAAATAAATCATCTAAAAGTAAACACATTTAAGCTACACAACATTATATTCTACAACAAAAACCATTCAAACCAAAATATAAAACAAATAATTGAGAGGCAATTTAAGTTTGATTCATCATCATCTCTTAGTAGGTTTAAAATTAATTTAGCGGGTTTTTTTTTTAAATTAGGAATAGAGGAGTACACCACTGCGACCCAAATGGATCTATTGTGATACACTTTTCCTTTTCAATGATCATCCCAGATCCCTCCCAGGTCTCTTACGAAACCGTAGAGGGTCTTGGGATCAACACCACGGCCGGGCTAACAAAAGCACTTCCTAGTGATGAAGATCTCCTCCGCGCGAGAACCTCGCACTCGCACAGCAGGTGTTGAGCCGATTCTGTCCCAAGGGAGCAGAATCGACAGGAGTCTTCTGAGACCATTTGAGGTGGTACTTGGCCGGGCAGTGTCCAGTAAGAATTCCCACTATCCTTCTAAGATTGTTTCTGCCCATCAATAAAATCTTTTGAGCTTTTGACTTAAGAGAGGCATATGAACATTTCAGCCTGCCTAAGCCCAGGAGCATCGTTTAATGTGAGGACCAAGTTTTCTCCGTCCAGACTTCAACAACATTTCTAAGGTGGCTTTTAGGCCTCCCACAGAAAGGATCTTGACCAACAGAGGGCTAATAGTAGGTTTTAGGTTTAGTAATTAAAACTTTTGGGTAATTTAAACCTTAGGCTATTTACAGAAACATTATTATTCCCAAAAAAATTGTGTGGATTAGAAAAAAAAAAGTACTATAAACATTTTTTGTTCTAACCAAATAACAACAAATACATTAAATTCTTGTTATTAGTGTTTCGTAACAAAAGTGGACTGAAATTTAGATATGCTTCCACGCCATATAGTAGCAGGATCTTTAAAAAAAAAGCTCTAGATGTAATCCTAATATTCAGTTGTGTATTTATTTCCATTGCCTTGTTTGATACTAAATCGATGTTACAGTGTTGCCAAATCTACAAGAATACTATCAATATACATAATCTGAACAGGTTCATGTTCAACAATTATATGAAGTTACACATTTAATTCAAACATATCCCTAAACTAACCTCATGCCTCCTAGTGACATACTATATGAATTCATTTTCCGTTATGTCAATTTGTCATAAATATATTCAAACTTTATATAAAACTTATCACATAAAAATGTTGTATTTTTACATTTGGCAACACTGTACCACTGATATATTTCATATGCTAATGAGTTGCAAGATGGCCGATCACTAATGTCATCAATTAATTGATTCATTTTTAAGGTCTGCTCTAGTCTTTTTTTAAATAAAAAGTGAGAGTCCTCCAAGATAATAAAAAAAACAGACAAATTGTTAATTTAAGTCAAAAGCTGTTCATCTATCCACATCACGCATAGAGGACAGAGCAGTCGTTGTTGTTAAAACATATATTGTAATCGCACCATTAAAGACTCCTAGGCATCAAATTTGCTTTGAAATAGGCTATCTACTCCCCCACAAAATTCAACTGTATGCCCTTGGAAAGGGTGACCAAACGTCCCGGAAAACCGGGACCCGGTTTTTTGTCATAACTTACAGTGTCCCGAAATGTGGTTACGGGACGCTAAGAAGTCCCGGAAATCTGTTTTAAATTGATTTTATGAAATTTTACATATTTTTTTAAAATTTCGCTTGACTAAGCGAAATACGACGTGATAAATTAATACATTCTAGATTATTTCTCTACGCAATTTGATTTGTCTGCAGTCGAGTTGTGCTCTATCTGTCGCCAATTATGTGAACTACCAACTAACTAGCCTAAGGCCTAAGAAGAGTTATGAATCTCAGAATAGTTTAGTTGTTGAGGTATCGGTTTCTTCTCGTATTTGTCTTATTGTGTTATCGAGTTGTAAAACAAACACTCAGTAATATTTAAAGCTTACGTTTATTTTATTTTATTAAAAAATTCCATTGTTATATTTTAAAAACTACAATAATTTTTCTTAAATAATATAGGTTATATATTAAATATCATTAATTAAACAGATGTACAAGTAAATCAAAGTAAATTTTGTGTTTCTCCTTTCTATCAATAGGCTATAACTCTAACAAAATATATTAACAATTTCTAAAAAAATATTTTATATTTTAAAAACCTGGGAAATAGTCAACAACCCTTTCATATTGTAGGCCTCCATAATAATTTAAACCATTCTAGTCAGTTACACTATTTTTTTTAAGAGACTGTAGTACTGATCATGTTGTTGCTCAATAACCAATA
>JAGFPH010001343.1:254902-269381 GCA_018207615.1 Philaenus spumarius
CTCAAAAAATATTGCTCAAAACCTGTTCTGTTCGTTTAGGCACATCTTCATGGAATTGTTTGACAACACTGTGCACGCTCAGCTGTGTCAATGCAGTAGCTTACTTGTGTTTATTTCTGTGGCGTTGTCTTATAATGTTATTTTTCTTTGTGTTTATATTATTGTGAGTTTTGGTTTTAGAGTATGAAAAAGATATAGAACTGTTTGCATTAGGTGTAAGGACCATGTTATAAGAGCGCTGATATAGAGCCAAGTTGGTGTAAGACATTTTATCGTTTTGAAGTACCGTACACAATAATCACTTTGAAATAAACAATAACCACTAGAACCAGGACAAATTCAATAGTTCTGAAATCTCTGGTCGCTGCGCTGCTAGTGTTGATAGCGCTCGGTATAACCGGGTCCAGCATTGATAGCGCCGCGTCGTTAACACATCAGACCGCTGGCGCTCGGTTAACGCGGATTCAGATCGTTCATAGCGCTCTTACAACATGGCCCACGGTATTTCCATTTACCCAATAAAGCGATGTTGGAAGTATGTCACCCAAAATGCTTATTGAAGAATGTTTTTGTAATAAGGCCTAAGCCTAGTCATTTTTAAAAAGTAAACTTTTACTATAAATATAACTGTGAATACAAATATTTCTGTGTTGTTATCAAAAGATAAATTTATATACCTAAGTGAATACCACAATATAAATTTGGTATGTACTTAATTTTTTCTTACCTATTTATTTGGTATGCTAATCTTGTTTTACCTGTTTGTTTTTACATGTACCGGTAGCATCAAATTATAAAAAAAGTTTTTTTAAAGTTTGATATTTGATATAGAAAGACTATTTTTTTAATATATATATACAGAAAATTATATTTAGAATGGAATGATGTAGCTTCCCATGTATAAATTTTTATTTATTTCTTTTGAAAAGTCTCCCAAAAAACGTTTTAGTTTTATTTTGCATTATTATTATTATTATTTAGAAGGTGCGGGTTAAAAAACTTTAAATAATTATAAATACTTTTTTATTGTGTAATACACTTTATTCCTAACATTTTAAGTCCTCACTCATAACAATAACACACATATTAACAAAGTTATGCATTTTTTAGCAAAACTGCAAATAACCTCTTATGACTCTGGTATTTTTCAACATTTTTCTGGTAGTGATGTATACGTATAGATTTTGTAATAGGCTACCATTTTTTTTGGTCCGGGGTTAAAAGGGTTAAACAGCTTGCATTACAGCAAGAAGGAGTAAAAAGAAACTCCTCAGTTTTGGCATCAACGGAAACTCAACGACTTGAAATAACTTTACATTACTTTTTTTACAAATTAAATTACTATTTTTCATTTCTCTGTTCGTAGGAGCCAAGCTATAATAATTTATTTCTTCCATGGTTGTTATTATTGGTTCATTCAATAGGCATTGTCGAGTACCTGAATGATGTGTTGATGTTGCATATGGCTACATAGTCTGATTCAAAACTGCATGACAATCTTGCAGGAGCTGATCCTACAGAGACAAATGTCCAGAAACGATTTTCGAAAATTAACGATAGGCCTAGGCCTAACTTTAGAATTAGGAGTTGGGTGGAAGAACGGCTTAACCCGGGTTAGACCGTTTTTCCATTTCTTAGCTATTTTAATACAATAGACCTTCAAGTAGATGGATCCTTTCATTTGAGTTCAATATAATAACCACAGAGCGCATATACTAATACAGAATGCAAGAAGAACTTACTCTAAGCCGTTCTTCTATAGAACGGTCATAGATCAAGATAGTCTTGTAATGTTACCTAACAGTGCTAACAGCTGATGTTAACTAGCGTTTGTTTATAGTTTAGACTAACACAAAACGTGTGTATTTGAGGTTATTTCATGTTGTTTGCTAGTTAGTTTCACATAAAAGATTTTAATAGTTTAAAGTGCAGGGATTTTTTTAATTTAAAATGAGTGATAAAGAATATTCTACAACAGAAGACAGTGAGTTGATTCAGCAAATGTTGGTTTGAAGAGGAGAATAAATAGAAGTTCTTGGAAAAAAGTTAAAGCCAAGCAACGGTAAATGTTATACATCACCATCGACCAATAAGGCTGTTGAAGGTAAAAAATATTAAGTATATTGGAAAACGCTGCCCCAAAAAATGTTTCTCTAAAGTTGAACAAACTCAACAGCAAGACTTTTCATAGTTTTTGGAGTTGGGCAATAAGAATACTCAAGACACATTCACATTAGGCCTAATAAATCAAATAAATATTTGTAATCAAATTAACAACCCAAAAAGTGGTAAACATCGGTCAGCAAGTTACTCATATCTTGTGCAAATTCATAGTGAAAGGTTCCCAGTTTGCAAAAACTTTCTTGTCCCTATTACAAATCACCGAACGTTGAGTTGAAACCATTTTATGTGCTCTTAAAGATGGTGCTCTTTGTGTTGTAGATAAAAGGGGTCAGCATAAAAATCGCCCTCACAAATTAAGCAACATTGGGACCTATTTCCATCTAAAGATTCACACTAAATATTGTAGGAATAAATCTCAGTGGAAATATTATGATAATCCGAATTTAAATGTTGCATTTTTATATAAAATTTTTAAAGAATATTTTTCAAAGAAACTGGCCAACTGTTGAGTATGAAATATAATACTTATCACCGGTAGTTCAGAGAACATTCCCCTTATGCTTTTCGATGTCCTAGTGTTGATGTTTGTAACTTCTGCATGGAATCAAAACTCATTCTGAAGTCTAACCGTAATGATTCGAGAAGAGTACTCTATAATGTACATAAAAGGACATATGAGGCTTATAAATCTCTGAAAAACATAATTTTCAGTGTCTTGCAAAATAGTGATGGTAATTCCCTTATTGTAGAGTTTGATTACGCTCAGAATCTTTGCTTACCCCGTCTGAACAACACTGCTCAGTTCTACAAGAGACTTCTATGGCTGTATGTATTCAACATTCATTGCCATAATGACAGCAGCAGCAAATTCTATTGCTTTACTGAAAACGAAGCTACAAAGAACCAGATACAGTTTGCTCCTTTCTTTTTGAATTTTTAAGTACAAAATTAATAGAAAATACAAATTTAAAAAATATTTGTCTGTTTTCCGATTCATGTGGCGGACAAAATAAAAACATGACAGTTCTGAAGTTTTGTGCATGGTTTAGCTCAGTCAACAAAATAAAAATTGAACATGTCTTGCGTTCCCTGTACGAAGACATTCATACAACCAAAATGATAGAAACTTTAGTATGTATGGCAAACAGATGAAACATATTGAAACTATAGAGAATCCTGATATTTACCCTACATTCAAATAATCAATAAAAACAGACAAAATCCCAGGCCTTTTGAAGCGTTTATGGCTGGTCACCTAATTGAAAACTGGACTTCTGCCTTACAGCTGTGGTTTTGTAAGAAGCCCAAAGGCAAAAGGAAGGACCTTTGGTATTCAACAATGTGTTTTTTGTAATACTTTCCTACAATCCCAGTTTTTTCTCTTTCAACCATTCTCACTTGAACTTGTAAAATACTTAGGATCGCAAAGATATAACAAACTAAATTTTACAGCTTTACATAAACCTGGTGTGAAAACTGCGAAGAAAAAAAAATCAAGTCTTTCCTTAAATATGTTGATGAGAACTATGTTCAATGGTAGCCTATCATATAAGTGTTGTCCAGCGAAAATTAAAAGTGGTGGTAATGATAGTGAAACTGAATTTTTGAGTGATGAAGATTGTCAAGAAGAAAACATTAACTCAGATTAAATAGTAGCCTACAGTATATATTATATTAAACGAATGTCCTTGTATTATTTTTCAGTTATCTATAACTATGTTTTATTTTTTGTGAGATAATATTTATTTATAATTTTTTTCAATATTTTCAACATCATAACTATTCATACTAAAAAGTGTTTTTCAAAATAACTGTACTCTGATTTTATTTTCAAATACAAAAATAAATGATGTTGCTATATTAATATTGATATTATTATTTACAAATACCTACTATTTTCTTTCTGACCAAACTAAACTGAAATACCTTTCAGGGAAAACTAGTTCTCTGGAAGAACGACTTAACTAAAAAAATGGCGGAAATCCAATCTCTGGAAAAACGGCTTAAGACATGTCATTCATGTTTTCATAATATCTTAATACGAAATATATATATATAAACTCATATAGATAAATTAAGTGTCTTCAAAAAGAAATTATCAAAATATTTGTTTATCATGTTAAAATGTCTACACGAACGGAAAATGCCTTAAAAATGCCAATAAAAACTTCAAACCAATTTTTCTCAAAACTGTATTTTCAGGGTTAAGCCGTTCTTCCACCCACTCCTCCATTTATTAAAATTTCCAAGTTAAATTTGGTATAGGCCTACGCACTTTTCACCAATACACCAAGAAGAAAAACTGTGTTACATACATTTTTAAATGGTTGACCCTTTTTCACCTTTAAAAACCAAAAAAAAATAATAATAATAAATGGTGTCCATTTAAATTGTTTTTATAAAGTTAACAGCGAGATATTACAAAATCACAAAATGGCCGACAGACAGAAAAGAAAGAGTTTCCTGACTTATGTTTATCTGCAGGTTAAGTTAGTTCCTGCTAGATTGTTCATTTTGGTAAAACTTTTGGAACAGCTGGCAGTATAGAGTATTCTTATTTTATCGGCCTTTTTTATAACTATGTGTCACTGTGATATTATTTCCCGATTTAAAATTTTTAACTAACTTTTTTATGAAATACCAGCGTTAAGATGTAATTAAACGCAACGACAAAGTCCCGAATTAAAACGCCGTCGGAATAAAAGCTGTTTTAATTTTATAAAATACCGGCGTGAAAACCTACGCACGAACCTATGTAGTACACTGGAAGCCTTTAGCCTTTCGGTCACGTAGTTTGCTCTAAAATGAAGTTTAAATTCGGCAAAAATTTGCGAAAGAAAACGACGCCCATTCGGCGTATTCACGATATGCTCTAATTTGATGAAATACAAGCCTTAAAATGCATTCGCCCTCAATTTATGAATTATTAGCATTGAATCATAATTTACATGGCATTAGCGAAATATCTTGACAGAAAACTTAGCTCGAATTTTATTTTCGCTAATTTAATTCCGGCGTTAAATCTTACAACTAACACGTCTATTACCTAACCTGCGTTTCAACGACAATGTCGCCATCTTCAGAGATACAGGAGCTACAATAATCAAACACTAACTATATATGAATGAAGATGGCGACATTAGATTGTAGTTGAAACTCGAGCGTTAATAGGCCTACACATATTAGTTTGAGATTCTATGCCAGTTTTCATTCTATCAAGTTATCTTCTCACAACTGACAAGTCAAGCTCAATATTTATTTACCGGCGTTAAAACGTAATTAATTCAACGAATTTATATTTCTTGAACGAAAACGACACTTGAATATAATTTATACAACTTTCCCAAAATACCTGCGTTGAAACGTAATTTGAAACACGACTGCGAAAATTTATCATTAAGAGGAAAACTTCACTGAACTACAGTTTGAGCTAATTGCAGGCGTATAAACGTAATTTGAATCGGACCAACGAAAATCCACGAAAAATATTCTTTTATCTGATCTTACTTTCCTTTATTCTATATTTTCCGTGCCGTAAGTTTGACAGACAAGACGTAAAACGAACAACGAAGGTTGTAAAAATAACCGTGGGAACCTTTAACCTTACGCACAGGAAATTTCGGAGCAGTGCGTTGGATTCAACCGTTAAATACAATGAATTATAATTCCATTTCGAATCTCTTCCTACGGCAACATTTTAATCCAACAATCTTCTAGCGTACCAATATAGCTTATTTATATTCTTTGTTCAGTTAAAAATAAAGATAGATACGTGAAATTTGGTAGTAATGTCACAGAAAACAACTAATAAAGGGATTCCCCAGTATTCAATCAAAATTGCACAAATTTGGAAAATCGTTATGGAGTAGGCTAGTCATTACTAAATCTCTGTAACCGCTTAAGCTAACAGGAGATATACGGTAGTAGGCCTAATGTTTCTTTCGTATCATAGTTAACTTCCAAGAAAGGCATTTTCAAGGAGACCTATTCATTCCAAAATGACTAAAATATGGAAAACCTTTTGCGGAAAAGCCATTCTGTAACCTACTGCATCTTGTGATAGTACTGTATCATGGTTTGTTTTTGTACACGTCAAAAATGTACGAAAATATGTGTTACCGTAAGTGTTGTGTACATATAAAAAGTGTTTGAGTGTACATAGATAGCTGGCCTGATGATGCTGCCTGTGGCAGTGAAACATGTAGCCACATAAAAGGTAAAGTACAAATATAGACTACATTTGACAGAAAATAAATAATATATATAAAATATATGTAGTTCTAAGGCTATCAACAATGAATATAATGTTTTATCACCGCTCGAAACTCACTTTTTCCATTTTTTTTAAATAAATAATAGTTTTTTGCTTCAATTGATGACAATAATGAAACCACATGTTCTATAAAGCTAAAAATTTAACAACTGACTAACTTAATGAGTAATAATGGTTCCGAAAAACAAACGATTTTCGGTGATCCGCGCACCATCTCTTAGATTTTCTAAGGACTTATGAACGACCGTCGTATCTTAATTTGTTTTCAAAAGTATCCTAATAGTAAAGACATTGTTATGTTATTGTCCAAAAAGAACATCACTTAATCTATTGTTTTTGCTAACATCAATGTTAACCTTAACATTCTGTTCAGACTGTAAAAACTTGAGTGGAATGTAATACAGTAGGCCTACTCTGCAGTACAGCCTAACATTAGCCCCTTTCAACTATATTTTATTAAATTCTTGCTGATAAATAAAAGATTCTGGAAGCAATCTCTGGAACAGCAAAACCAGTTTTTCAAGAGATATAATCAAAAAATATATATAATGTAACATAAATACAATTATATGTAATGAATGAAGAAGAAAATGAAGACAAAAAGACATGTTTTATTGGCAATCAGGCATTAATCAAAAGTTGAATGATAGTAGACTCATTCCCTACTGAGGTAGATAGAAAGGTTCCCCAGGCAATTTTTGCAGTGCCAAAAAGCTAACTTTGGAAATAAAAGACCACCCATTATAAGCTTATCTAGGCCTACTTGCATAAACTGGAAGCAATTCAAATATACTTAATTTATCAATAAAAATATAGGCTAACAAAATAAAACATGTTGTCTGTAAGTAAAAACAACAACAAAATTGCTTGTAAGAAAGACATATTTCCAATGTTCAAAGTTCATATCATTTTTATAACTTATTGCACTGTGTCTTGAAATGTGACCAAAAAGGCCTTCTAAGCTTTTTTATAATCTACATTATTAGGCTACTTAACTCTTATAAAATCACAAATTTAACAATAAACATTACCTTTTTAAACATTTTAGTAAATATATCCTAAAATTAAAGGTAATAAATAATATGATGAAATGAAAGAAAATTGCTACAAGTTAAATGGTACCATTTAAAGTTACCATTCAACTTGTTTGGTAAGCAAAATGGTGGCTTAAATAACATTAATGTCAAGTGAAATTAAATCTACAAACTACTATGAATAAAAATGTCTAAACATTACTAGGCCCTAAGTCATAATCTGCCAATAAAATATATTTAAAATACAAAATCTTGTTTGCATGCATTATAGAAAATTGTTAATAATTATTTGTTATGATTCAAGGCAAAAGTTAAGTAAGCTGTGCTAGCATTAAATACAATAAAATACTAGGTCTGCTATTTAAAAAATCAAAATAATTTGTGTAAAACTTACAGAAGGAGGTTTGATTTTACAAATTCCGCACTTCTCTGCCACAGGTCTTATTTTATTAATGTACAAAAGAGGGTCTTGAAATTCTTCACTTGTAGGCTCAAACACTGGGGCTTCAGGAGGAACACAAAACACAAACTGACCATCTTCACAAGATCTTTCTTGACACTCATCAATTGGATCACTATTGCCGTTATTAAATTCAGTAGATGTATCCATGATTATTTTTTTTTATATAATAAAGTTGAATAGACCTACCCAATTAACACGGCAGTCAAATCGTTTACTTACAACTATAACACTCAAAGTTCAAGCTGGTCAATCACAAAGTTCTAGCAATCATTTTCTATAAAATAAAGTTACATTTCATTTAAAATGTAACCCTCCCTAATAAACACACATTTTAATCCATATTCACTGAATGTCAACCCGAAGTTCAAAAATAACAACATAATTGTCATATGGACCAACATTTCCGAACCATCCTCATTTCACTGTTCACTTTTCTTTCCCAAAACCGACTTGCTGATTTGCCAAGTTTGTATTAAGGTTCTCCAACAAGAACGAACCAACAACTAAAAATATAATCCACAGGCCACAAGATGAGAAATCCAGTGTCTAGAAATCGAGGGAATCGCTAGCACTAATTCCGTGAATCATGTTATACAGACTGAATGAGTGAATGTTACGAATTTCAACCCACCCTGCACTTAGACTATATAATATATTGTTGATTATTATATTTCATAAAAATGTAACTATACGTTACTCACTTAAACAAAAATATACAGCTTTCTATTTTAAGCAATAACATCTTTGTTTAAGAGATTACTACTTTTTAGGTGTTAATTCTATTGATTATTACGGTATATTATCTGTAGGTATTGAATAACAGTATAAGTAATCGAACTATTGTTGTATTTATACGAAATATTTTAATTGTATGGCTCCAAAAAGTTAAAAATCATATGTCTATCAAATCATTTAAAGAATTGAACTGAAAATCATACATAATCAAAAATTTATTTCAAATAGCAACCGTAAATACATATGATAGTTCGCATGTTTAATATTTATTGATGTTCTATGGTACATTTTAGTATATTTTAAACCAATACATGTCCGTGCAACTTTCGAATTAATTTAAATTAATATTCAAAATAAATAGATTTCGTGGAATACAACTAGTTGTTAAAATTCAATATTTATATAAGATTAACAATATGAAAGTCTTATTAACACCTTGCAACCGGAATAAAAAATAGTCACGTTCGAAAAAAATACTAACGGTAGCTGTACAACAAATAGAATTTTACAGTACTTAACTTAAACTTAGAATAAAGTTATCTTTCAGGACATCAAGCACAATAAAGTTTAGGTGCCGACATTAAGCACGTGTTTTGAGTCACGTAGACAGCTGCAACTGTTGTATTTTGTAAAGTGCACTTGATTTGATAATATGATGTGATTTACTAAACAGCTTCCATTTAAGTAGTCTAAATATAACAAACCTTTGAGTATATTCAGACAACTATAATATAATCAACCATTTTTTACACGCGTAGTACACAAATCAATGCCAAAATATTGTAAATAACCTTTTACACACAAACGCCATGTACCAAATTTCATACTATTCAGTATAAATATTTTGAGATTTATTATTATTATTTTGGATATATTTATTTTTTGCATATATCATTTTTTTTATTTGTACTATTTCAATATTGTTCTTTATCTTGACGAACTTATTTTGATGAACATAAATTGAAATATTTTGATATTTCATATTATTCAGTATCAATATTTTGTGATTTATTACTATTATTTTGGATAGGTATGTTTATTTTTTGTATTTAGTATTTTTTAATTTATATGACTTAAATATTGTGCTTTATCTTGACGAACTTATTTTTATGAAAATAAATTAAAATACTTTGATATTTCATACTATTCAGTATAAATATTTTTAGATTTATTATTATTATTTCGGATATATTTATTTGTTGCATCTAGTTTTTTTTATTTGTAATATTTCAATATTGTGCTTTATCTTGACGAACTTATTTTGATGAAAATAAATTGAAATATTTTGATATTTCATATTATTCAGTATCAATATTTATTGAGTTATTATTATTATTTTGTATGTGTGTATTCTTTGTATCTAGTATTTTTTATTTAGATTACTTCAATAATTATTGTTCTTTACTGTAATAAAAACTAAAAAAACTGGTGAATATTAGTTTGTTTTGTAAAGCTGAATATTGTTCCTATCAAAAACAGAATGGAAACAGTGAAACAGACAACTCTGCTGATGCTAGGTATGTTTCAAAAACGGACACCTGCCTGAGTGCATTTCAAAAGTGGACAACTATATTTAAACCCATTTTTTGCAATAAATACATAATAAAATGATGTTGGAGAGAAGTTATTTCGATTTCTGGTTATAGAAACTAAATTATAGAAAGAAAACCACAGTCAGGCAGTCTTATTAACAAAAATGTAACTATTGTAGCCTACTGAACAATATGCTCCATGACAGATGTCCATCTTTGATACTACCGTACACTACTCAAATAACATAATCCAATAAAGAAATCTTTTCTTACAATTCACATTGTGTTATTTTGTTAGTGTTTAACATCGATCGGTGTTATTCGAACTCCGGTATATTTATTTATTCGTGTATTTCGTATAACGACCGTTTCCATTGTGTAGCGATTAACGCCCAAGCTCCACAACAGACAGGTTTACCGAAAATACATAAACCCAGGGCTCGTCCATATAGGCGCCAGCCTAGGGCAAAAAATTGAGGATTTAAAAAAAATTTAATTTGGGAATTAAACACATAAACTAAATAAAAGTTTAGTACTTTTGCGCTACTAGCTTAGACAAACGAATTACTAGGTAATGAAAGGTGAAGGGTATTTTATTTTATGTTGTCTTAGAAAACAGGAAAGTATGCCCTAATACTATTCAGTTTAGCAACCTCGTTGTGCGTAGCAAAGTGTAGGGTTGTAGCACGGAAGAGTTAGGGGCAGCCCAGTTGCATACTGTCCTGCATGAAGACATTCTTTCACAACCACTGCCTCTGACTATTCTTATAAAATTGTCTTTTTCGATATCTAGAACTTTTATACTTCATTTCTTTAGAGGATGTATTAATACTTAAGACCTTTTTTAACTTCTGTAATTTAAATAGTACATTTATTTCTTTAGATCATGTGTTATTATTTAAGATCCCTTCAAATTTCTGTAATTCATTAGGTTAATAAAGCAGTTGATTTTAATGACATTTTATTTGCATAAAATGATATCACTGTAATTGAAATATTACCTTCTTGCTTTGTTAGTTTTAGAAAACGTAATAATGTTTCCAAAATACGGTGAATTACATCAAATTAAGAGATTCCACGAGGCATTTACGTTCATAGATTTAGATGCAGTTGGTTAAACGCTGTTGATCAAACAACATTACCATCTTGGACGTATTCTTTTATACTGTTGTTGGTACTTGGCAACCGTCTTATTTACGTAGCATCATAGGAGTTGTGCCTACTTTGTAATAAAATCGATGATTTTAGAAAGGAAGAGTTTGATTGTGTAAACTCAAAATTTAATAAAACTCAATTTAAAAGTAATTAAATTGTATTTTGTACTTTCTTTTAACAGGGTTACATATTAAACATTAAAAATAAATAATTAACAAGAACAATATCACATTAAAAACTGTATCACAGTTATTGCACATATTAGCCTACTTTGTCATGAATATTTGTAACATTGCATCGACTTAATTCTAATGACTATTAAAAGTTAAATTACACAGATACAACAATGAGAATGAGCTGAACCCGAATGAATCACATCTCCATTACTACAGGGTGTAACAGTCCACGTGTAGGCCCTAACAAATAATCAGTTAATGTAGTACGCTGAGTATAGAGTAAATTAATCATTTTATAGTAACTGGGTTTGAAGTATGACCCCATTTATTTAGCAAATAAATAAACTAAGAAACATATTTTTTCAAATACCAGTTGAGGTTGTTTTTTTAAAAAGTTTCAAAGATAAACATAGATTAACAGTTACATCATTTTCAAGGCCTCTTAAAATTTTGAAAAAAAAAATGTTTGTCTCAAAGCTAATCCACATCTAGTAAGTTGTGGAAAATCCATTACACCCAGGTCTACACTTTACAGTATTTTTAATGATTTACATAGTACGTACGTATAGATTCATATGTAGTAACTGTCAAGATGAAAAATTATTTTTGTTCTATCTTCATAAATATTATTAATTGAAAGGCACTTAATTACTAAGTTTTAAATTGGTAACATTAGTAAAAACATTTTGAGCAAAACAAATCATTAACAAACAAACACTTTAAAAGTAAATGACTAAAATAATGTATTGAAAATACTGGCTAAAGTTTAGGAACTACGGAAACAAAATCTCATCGTCACTATCATTTACTTCGGATATAAATTCTTCTTCGACCCCGGTTGCCATCCACGAGCGAGACACGCTTACCGCCTCATTTGAAACTTGTACTTCGTTTGAAAAACTCATCGGAAATGGGTTAAATTGTACTCCAGGCTGATTGTGCGAAGTTTTGGTGTCATCATAAACTGGAGATATACCGTCATCAGATTGCTGAATTGTACCGTTGGACATGTTCGATACACTCTCATGAGATTGCGGAATTGTATTTGTCGAAGACTCGCTTAACTCTGCACTATTGTTAGAATCCTGAAAGAAGCTCGAGTGACCCGTACGATGATGCTGCGAAGCAGAGTTCTCATTTGGGGATTCGCATAAATCACTTGCGTCCAACTGGGTCGCTTCAACGAGATCGGAACGATCTAAATCTAGTAAGCCTTTTTTCTCAAGAGATATTTTTTCTTTTTCATAGTACTGTTTCTTCCTTTTCCCGATACTCAACTTCAGCTCTTTAACCAGATTACGGCAAAGCTTTTGGTTTTGTGGTTTCGGTGCAGTATCATCGTAGTACTGTTGATCTGTTTCAACAACTTTATCATTTTTATCTTGGCTTAAACCCAGAAACACATCGACTTCGTCAGTTTTTATTTCGTAATTTGATGCACCGACTTGCACATCGGTTTTTCTTATATTTGGGTCGGTTTCAGTTCTTGAAGCCGTTTCAAGGACTTCATCAGATCTGTCGCTATTTTTCATATTTAAAGCCTTCCTACTTATCTGATCCGTCTTTATTAAAGATAGTCTGATTTCTTCAAATACAGTTTCAATGTTGTTCAACATTTCTTTATGGTTTTGATGAACATGTAGATACAAAACATTTTCATCCATTTCATCCAAATTATCTTCCAACTCTTTCATTTGGTAAATCAACGAGTATAGCTGCAAAGACGCGTTATGCATCTCATTGAATATACTAATACTAGGTTGTGGTTCTTGAGTTTTAGTACTATCCAATGATGTTGTAAGGCTTATTCTTGGATTTCCTTCGAATAATGTATATGCCACCGACAGCAGGTCGGATATACCTTTTAAACTTCTTTCAGTTTCATTCACAACTTTACAGTAGATTTCAGGAAGATGGTCGCCAGTTTTACTCCGCCAAACTGCCGGGCAGAAGCACCATGCCAAATGTTTCAGGTAGTCGGATTGTGCCAATAGATAAGTCTCATTCAACTTCTGCAATGTAAAATAAAAACTAATTATATAGACATCGGGAAAAGGGCATGTGCGGATTTTATAGAATATATAAAATTTAAAAATATATATTTCCTGAACGATTAGAGACAACTCAACAAATCTTGTTTTTTTTTTATCATTTAACAATAAGGTCCGGTTTCTCAATCGTTCAATAAATAATTTATGGAACCAATAACTTTATAGGTTCCATAAACATTATAATTTCGTTTCTAGAACGCTCAATAGACTTATCGAATGGATAAATCGTTCAATAAACTATAGTGCCAAAATGCAGCCTATAAATATTTATCGAACCAATAAATGTACTGTTACAGGGTTAGGTTTGTTTAATAAAATGAATATTGGAGTAATTAATTACAGCAGCAGTTCAGATGATGAGTTGGTTGAATTAATTCATAATTTGCCTGTAAGAAACTATAAAATAAGACTTGATGCATTCAATTTGTATTGTGATAGTGAATTTACAGCTAGATATAGGTTCGGTAAAGAGACAGTATTATTTAATTTATTTTCTTCTTGAACCTTATCCCAGGAATTGAAATTATTAATAACAGAAGTAGGCCATTATCGAAAATGGATCAATTACTAATTGCACTTACTACTGTTACTTTTCACAATGTGGTGGGAGACATAATTAGTATTCATAAAAGTACTGTGTGCAGAATAGTAAAAAGAATTTCCCACTATTTAGTCTTGTTGAGGCCTAACTTTATTAAAATGTTACAAAATGCCGAAATTCTGCAAACTAAAAATATTTTTTTCAAAATTCGAATATTTCCAAACGTCTTTGTAAGTATAGATTGTAGGCCTTCTCACGTTAAAATACAGTCTCCTGGTGGACCGGATGCCGAGCTGTATCGCAATAGAAAAGGACATATTTCTATAAACGTGCACGTAATTTGTAATGCCTTTACAGAAATTACGGCTAGATGGAAGGGTTCAGTCGATGATGAT
>JAGFPH010001344.1:0-23364 GCA_018207615.1 Philaenus spumarius
AATTAACACCGATCATAGTTCTCGGAACACGTTTCCGGGAGTCCATAAAAATTATATATAGGCCTACAGGGTGTTTCTTAAATATTATGCCAAACTTGTGGAGTGGGTTCCTTAAATAAAAACAAATCAAAAAGTTCTTATAAACATGTGACTTAAAACCCTCTGTTTTTCAGATATCCGCCATTTTGTTTTTTACAAAATAATTCATATCGTAAAGAAATGTTTGTCTGATTGAGTTCAAACTTTGCATAAAGTTTAACCCAACAATAATCTGACTCAAGAAAAATAAGCGATTATATCCAATCATGCGTTTCAAAATGGTGGCTGTTTGAAAATTTCAAACCTAAATTACTCAAAACCCGTACATTTTAACAAAAAAATGTCAAGACACCTTTTTTTAGCCCTTTTGATTCCCTATCGGATGATGTAACTGTCAAAACAATCGAATGAATGATAATAGGTCAGTTAAAGATAATAACAGCATCTGTACATATAATATTGTTGTGTTTATTGTGATGGTATAGGGTACCGGGTTGAATGAACCAATTATAACTCGTAACTTAACTATTAACATTCATTCGATTGTTTTGACAGCTATACCATCCGATGGGGAATCAAAAGAGCTACAAAAAAGGCGCCTTAATATTTTTTGTTAAAACGTACGGTTTTTGAGTAACTTGGGTTTGAAATTTTCAAATAGCCACCATGTTGAAACTCATGATTGGATATAATCGCTTATTTTTCTCGAGACAGATTAATGTTAGGTTAAACTTTATCCCAAGTTTGAACTCAATCAGTCAAACATTTCTTTAGATATGAATTATTTTGTAAAAAACAAAATAGCGGAACTTACAAGTTCGGTAGCCTAACAACCGAAAGCATATTTTTTCATTTGAAGAAAACTTTTTTGAGATTTTTCCTACTAGAACAAAACTTTTTTGGGGTTGTGTCTATAACATAAATATAGGATATTATTATGCACATTTTGTTTTTTTACACAATTTTATAGCTTGTCTGGTACTCAGAAAATGCAGTTTCTGATCCCGTGATCCAAGGCTGATCGCCGGGATGCGAACTCGCAAAACAAGTCCGTCCACTGCGAGCAAAATGAAGCAGTCTATAATACGAGGCAGCAAGGTCGAGGAGAAAATTGACAAAACTTTTTACGCTGCAAGCGGAACGTAGCAACGGGCTGGAGGCCGAGGTGGAAACAAATTCTACTAGTATATTTTTAACACGCAGGCAGCTATTCAACATCTTCGCGAGTAGACCAATTTCCCAAATAGTTGGTTGAAACCCTAAAACATATAAACTTAATTCTCTCAACTCTATGATGTATGTGTGTGGCTCTGTTGGGTTGACATTGTTAACAACTTCAGACTTATATAGTTAGTGTTGGGTCTAACTTTACCTGGACAGTTACGTGGTCCCATAAAGAACGGAATAAAGCTGAACTTTGGTCGGTTTGCTGTATTGTCTGGTGTGAAATGTTCCGGATAGAATATATTCGGATATTGCCAATATCTTGAGTCCCTGTGTAAGCAAAATGTAGAGATGTACACTACAGCTCCGGCAGGCAAAGTGTAGTTTTCTGTGAAAATGATAAAGCAATGGTATTAAACAGATAAACTAATATAATGCGCACAGCTAAACCCTTTTACAAGAAACCAAAACAGAACTGTAGTTTCTCTTTAAGTTTCACGAGTAAGAAACATTACCAATTTCACTGCCTGGAATTTTTTAGTTTTACATTCACGGTGGCACGGAGATAAGCGGGGTGACTGAAAACATACGTCTCATTTACCGGTCCCCTGCTCTAAGCATCCAATACACGAGTGGACGATCCGACTTTTGTAGGTTGGCTAGTAGCGCCACAGCCTGTTTGAATTGCAAGCCCAGAAATAGTTGACGCTTGCGTCGTAATCTAGCGGTTTGGATTCTATATACAGGGTGTTTCACGGGAACCCTGACAAACTTCAGGATATGGTTCTGCTGGTCAAAATTAAGAGAAAATCAAGAATTAAATGTTTTCCAAAAACACTTCGTTTTCCAGATATCCTTCAATTTGTATTTTTAACAAAATAATATATATCTAGAGAATGGTTTGACTGATACAGTTCAAACTTGGCATTGAGATTAACCTAACAATGCTATATCTCAAGAAAAATAATAGATTCTATCCAATCATGCCTTTCAAAATGGCAGCTGTTTTAAAATTTCAAACCTAAATTACTCAAAAACCACAAGACACATTTTTTGTAGCCCTTTTGATTCCCTAACGGACGGTGTAACTTTCAAAACAATCGGATGAAGGATAATAGCTAAGTTAAAGATAATGACAGCAAATGTACATAGAATATTGTAGTATTTACTGTGTTGTTATAACCAATGCTTTCCTGAAGTTTGTCAGGGTTCCCGTGGAACATCCCGTATAAAGGAATAATCAAGGAAATAACTTAAAATTATTAAGAACACTATATATTTTTTACGTTTGATAAGGAAATTACTGATTTTTAAAGGTGGATTTCTACAGTCACAAAGGTTATGCATAAAAAATAAGAAGCTTTCTTAGCAATTTAAAGTTATTTCATTGATTATTTTTATACATAGATAGAGTCAGAATATTAGACTAAGAATGCATGCGTCCACAATCTGGTTGCTTGTGATTCAAGGGGCAGCTGTGGCGGTACTAGATATCCGGTACTTACGTATTGTACGGAGGCCACTATTTTTATAAGCGTTGCTAGGTTAGGTATTGTTTTAGTAAACAACAGAAATGCAAGAATAATAAAAAAAATGCCTTAAAGTTCAAACCTATAGTATTTAGTCACATCATGTTCAGTTGCTAGGTTACTACTAAAAATAGTATGTCATAAAAAACGTCTAAAAATAGTGGCCTACGTATAATACGTAAGTACCTGATATCCTACAAAAATCGTCTGGTGCACTAACTCCAGCATAGAGCCTTAGATGGTTTATTGGTTAAACATTTTCAAATGAATTATTTTTAATGCATATTTGGAGGTTTTTCGAACAATAATTTATTTATTACTTGGTCTTCGGGGATCGACCGAGTCACTATTGTCTGCACGTTGAGTATAGCCAACGTTTCGGGCACTTTACAGATGTACATTTTCAAGGCTTAACAATTGTCAAGTGAAGCGAGAAGGCCTACGCCGGAGGTTATATAGTGCGGGATTGGACCGTTTATGCCTTTGTCGGGGAGTTGGTCGACTATGTGGGATTTTTTTAGAGATGTCAATTCCAACAAGTTTGTTGCGACAGTCGGTGTTTTTGTAAAATTCAAAGCTGCAATGTGTTTTTATTTTCAAAATATCGGGTTTCCAAGCCCGGGTTTGAGACCGAGGAAGTAAATCTTTCAAAATCAAACCCCTCTATGTGGAGAAAGTAGTCTATTAAATTTTAACAACATAATTTTAGGTTATGCCTATGCTGAACCAACACACGTTTAATTAATGAATTTGCATTCATTACCATAGCAACCAAGTAAGCAAATTTAGACATTATAAGAAAACGAGAAAGCACTATGTCCATTCTAAACGTATCACCAAGTACACTAATTTAACACAAAATTATGAGTTTAAGCTTTTGAATTTACCACTGACTATTTTATTTCGTCCTTCTTTTACGATCAGCTGTTACATTAAACTTCAGGTTTATATTAGTACAGATAGCGCCAATTAGGATGGAGCGCGAAGAGGGGGTGTGCAAGTGTCCTATGCCCGCTCCCACCACATTTCCCCTCTCGCGGCGGAGTACAGTCAGAGCCGCCTGACCTTCCTAATTCATGTCTGCTATGTAGCAGTGTTGATTGTATATCAACACTTTTTGGTAGTGAGAGTACTGAAGACTCACAATCTAGTAGGAGAGGGTAAGACGTTACAGCGCATGCTCAAGTGACGCTTCACGCTACTTGGCACTATCTGTAAGCGTGTAAAACAATGAAGAAGAAGAAATCATCGCCAAAATCTAAAGCGTCTTACTTTAAGGTATACAACCTCATAGTTTCATACCTTTAAGTTCGTATATTTTACCTCGTCCAAAAAATACTCGGTGATAGACCTACAGAAGTTCTCACTTCAAAAATTCCGTAGTAGGCCCTTATTCTTTCGCTTCTGGATTGGCCATCTCAATAATGTTGACAAGTCTCTAACAGTTGTAAAGTAAACAACAGTCATCGCATTACCTATGTCTATGTCACTGCTCAGAACTCTTGCAGAAGCTGGGGCCGAGAATATTCGAAGCGTTTCCTTGATGACCATGTCCAAGTACTTCATATCGTTCAGATCTGTAATAGTTAAAGGTCCTTCCGAGTTACCGAATAGTTCGAGTTGTTCTTGATAAACCTTTTCCTGAACTTCAGGATGCATAGCCAACATTAGTAAAGCATAGCTTGCTGCAACAGACGACAGATCGGAACCCTGTAACAAATGATAACTTTACTATACGGGTTAGCACAAAAACCTTTAGCGGGCTGTATAGGATTGGATATCATAAGTTGAAATAAATTACCAGTAACTTTTATCGAAATCCGCCATTTTATTTGTTTATAAAAACTCACTGTAACTTCAGAAATAGACAAGATGTTGAGTTCAAATTTGGTATGAGTATTTCGTATGTTATGATTTACAAGTATACCAAACACAAAGAATTAATTTTTATAATTTTCAAAATGGTGGGTATTACAAATTTTTAACATGGAATATCTTGAAAATGGTTAACTTTACAAAAAATGCACAAAAGATAGAATATTTTTCATTTGTAAAGTCACACAGAATGGTTTTTATAGTTTCTATAGGTCAAAGGATAACCGAGTTATAGGGGAAATAACTGAAAACTTTAATTCTGTGTAGTTGTTTACAAAATTAGCCTAAAACCAACATTAGGCAAGAAGCTCTACTGGAGTGACTCTTACGGTGAGACATAAGGTCGCGAAGTAAAATTTCTTTAAAAATGTAATCATAACTTCAAAGTTTAAATTATAAGTTAGTAATATTAAACTCTAAATGAAATTACGTAAAATAGGCAATAGTCCCAACATGACTAGCTCTTAAAAGAAACCTAACCCCAAAATCAATGTAGAAATTAATTATTCTAGTTTGAATCATGAGTTACGGAAATCCATTGACCAACACCAGAAATCTTTCAACAGTTGAAATATTTTAAATTACAAATTGCGTTTTTAGCGAATTTCCATGGAAATCATGGAGCTATTGCAGTGACCCTTATGTAAAGACAGAAGTACTCAATGAGCACCGATCATGGTCTCCAAAACATTATGTTCGGTATATATGTGTTTCACTCTAGTGGCAGCATTTTATGTCCAATTTGGTCGCTCAAACAAGTTTGTTAGAAAAAAAATCCAACAACCGGAAGAAAAGTATTAACCATAAGTAAATGTTGTTGTTGAAAATTGTTCTTACTAGAATGACACTTTTTGCAGGGTTTTATCTACAAAAAATAATATGGGATAATATTCTGCACATTTTGCTTTTATACACGACATTATAGCTTCTCTGGTCCTCCCAAAATTGATGAGAACGTAAATACCATAAAAGTACAATGTTAAAATCGACGTAAGTTGACGGTAGGGATGAAAACTCGCAAAGCGAATCAGTCCATAATTCAAGGCTGCAAACTCTCAAAGAACGAGCGAAACGAAGCTAATCGTGAGCTGGGGCTAAAGGCTGACCTGCAAACAAATTCTAATAATATAATATATGCAGGCAGGCCCTTTGTGAGTAGACCAATTTCCCAAATAGTTGATTGGAACCCTAAAACTTAATTTTGGAAATTCGCACAACTAACGTCAGAGGTTCGACCTTGCGGCCTCGGATTATGGACTACGTTTCGCGAGTTTGAATCAGAATCTGCCTCCATGGTAAAATCCCCCAAGTGGATTTGAACCGGGTAATTTTTTTTGTATTTTACGTTTTGATCGATTTTTGAGGCACCAGGCGGTATATAAGGTCATGTAAAAAAAAAAATGTGCAGAATTAATAATCTCCTATATTAATATCGTTAGATAAAACCCCAAAAAAACTTAATACTAAAACAAAACATCTCAAAATTTTTTACTTCCGTTCAAAAAAACGTGTTTCTGTTTGTTGGATTGTTTTGGCTAAAGAACTAGTCCGAGCGACGTAGGAAACCAACTTGTGTACCAAATCGGATGTAAAATTCGGCTGTTTGAGTTCGAACACATATATACAATTTTTTAATGACACCCCAAAAGGTGTTCTGGGGACCATGATCGATGCTCATTGACCACTTCCCACCATAAGAGTCACTGCAATAACTCATCTAATAGAGTACATATGCTTTTTGACTTTCTGACATTCTTGACTGATTAAGGTAATAATTGTTAATAAATAATGGCAGTGTGAAGCAATACAGTTTGTCAATATTTATTAACAAAATTTAATTGACCATATAATATATTAATATTTTGAAGGCCACTTAATAAAGCTGTAGCATTTAAAAAGATTTGTTTGTTATTTACTGCTTTTAAACACGTTCCATTTTATATGGTTTCCTTTTTTTGTTGGTAAAATATATGCATTTAGAAATGAGACTTAAAGTACTTGGCGAGGCAGCGGTACAGCCTAGACCACCCTTCCACTAATTCTCTCCAAACAAAATGGTGTAATTTAAGCCTTTAGTTTATTATTTGCGGAATCCTAGTGACGGCTAACAATCAAGCCGTTTTTCCCGACTGAAATACTTACACCAATAATCATGTCGGCCACAAGAGCGACCAATTCCTTATCAGTTTTGTTGTTATAATTGTCCAAAATGGCGTCCAGGAATATGGTTCGCTGCTTTACTGCAAAACATAAAAGGTTGATTAAAAGCGTTAAATTAAAAATAAGTTGTAATATTATTTCAGGCTGCGTCATTTCCAGCTCCTGCTACCTAGCAAGCTGCAGTATTTGATCTATTGCTCGAGGTTTTTTCACGTTCCTGGAATGCAGTTATAAAACTCCATTTGATTTGCGTTTTACCGCTACAGCTTGGGCTTCTGTATATGGCAAAACATTACATATACATATAAAAATGAAAATACATATGAAAATACATACATATGAAAATTTACCCATAACTATGGAATTAGAGGAATGTCTTCAAAGAATATATTATATATCAATAAATTTGTGTTTCTTACCGTCATCTATAAAAGAGGATTTTCCTGGCTGATTAACTAGCTGACATAGAATCAACATGGAGCAAAAACTACTTAAGATACAAATACGAAAACTTAAAGGTATATTCTTATGAAGTGGTAGACGCACACTATTAGGAAGATTTTGCAAAAAAAATATTGTAAAGCGTAAAAGTAGTGAAAATTCTGATAAAACAGCTGTTCGGATCGAAAACTTAGCAACACACGTCTGTTTACATTTACTACCATAGTAACCAACAGTTTTTTTAGGTTAGATTAACAAACTTAAAGCAAACACAAACAAAAATCAATGAAAAATGATATATTATAGGCCTAATTCAATTCAAACATCTGTTCTTGTATCGTAGACAAAAGGCTATGTTAAAAATAAAACAGCTGATTTTGAACAAAAGCTAAACATAATTTTAGGTTAGGCCTATATACTGAACCAACACATTTCTTGAATTAATTTTCATTCATTACCATAGTAGCCAACTTAGCAAATATAGAATCAGGTAATTATTCTTCACAACCAACTGTTTTTTTAGTTTAGGTAATAGCAAACACAAACAACGAAAAAGGCTTACTATATCATAAATCAAACACCTAACACTATTAAAAAATTATGCTACCTTTATTCTAAAAACTAGGTCTATCTGACCAGTTTGAAATACTGCTTTACCGTATCATATTTTAGTCATATTTTATAACATGAAAATTGTCTCTTTTCTATATGAAAATGAAAAAATCTCTGTCCTCATTAATTCTCATTCCCGTGAAAATATCATAGTATTCAATAATCTGTTTGCATTTGTTTCGCCGGTGTCGTTGCGTGGGTCAATGAGCAAAACCCTCTAATACAATATAAAACATATATTTCTATGCTCTTTGCTGCATGAAGTTTTGTAAACTGAAACAGTAAATTTAAATTATATCTTTAATATTTAAATACATTTCCAAGTTATTAAAAATTATAATTATGAAAAGTGTAAAGTAAAGTTTATTACTTAAATTACAGGTCTAAAATTAATTATTTTTTAAAATTCTTTTCCTCTGTTAGTCAGTTCAATCGCAATTTTCTCAATAACAATACATATTGCTCTTAGTAAATAAAGCTAAGAGCCGGTATAAAATGAATATGAGAAAAAAATGCAAACAAATAATATTTTTCAGAAGTATAAAGTTCACCATATTGGAAAATATCAGCCTTTTTTACAATTTCAAAAATTGGGGTTTATTGCCCTCATTAATAAAGTTGAAGTCCCCATTTTCATTTTCTGTTAAATCAATAATTTCTAAAATACCAGTGGTGGCACACTTATAAATACCACCCGGTATATATCGCTACTGCCACCTCCCTTTGTGGAAGCCTTCCCATAAAAGCGTAATTAATTTAACTAACCAGCTGTCATTAATCAGCTGAGATATTTTATATTTTAGAATCTGTTTACCTGGCGACACCTTGTCTTCGAAATCTTGAACATTTTTTTGCAGTTCTCGTATCCGTTTTCTTTGTTTAATCACCTGTCGAACAGTAAAACAAACAAATCAGGTAAAAGTAGAAGTGAGGTTGAATTTACAAATCGCCCTTAAGGTACGTTTTCCTCGGTGCGACTATTGCGATGATCGTGCAACGATAATCGTTGGGCACTATTTATTTGTACTTCTTATGGAGCTCTTTTGGTTCGAGCGACTGCAGGTAGAGTCGTTAACGACAATCGTAAGCCTGGAAAAGTCGTTCAAGAGAAGGGAGAATATAACCGTTAGTCGCTAACGTTTATTTGTTGTAAGACCACAGGTACCATGGCTCCTTTATTTTTCGATGATGATATTCTTGTGGAGGAAGTGGCAAATCATCCCTCACTGTGGCAGCTGTCACATGCTTTACACAAAGATCAATAATATGGATTGAGATTGCAAGTAAAGTTGGAAAACCAAGTAAGTTGTTCTTTAGTTATTTATTAAATAGTTATATTATCTTTTAATAATTACTTACATAATTTTTAAAGTGCATACATTTTTTTACAACATAATTTATTTACTCAAGTCTGCTGTTAGGGTTCAACCTATAGGTTAAATATTCAGTTATGGTTTAGCGGTTTTTAATATTTCAATAATAACCTTTATTTATCTATTT
Source organism: Philaenus spumarius (assembly GCA_018207615.1). NCBI lineage: Eukaryota > Metazoa > Arthropoda > Insecta > Hemiptera > Aphrophoridae > Philaenus > Philaenus spumarius. The sequence goes on from JAGFPH010001344.1 coordinate 9,321, forward strand.
TTACAATAATCTCAATTACTCTATTTGAAATACTAGTTAAGAATCTATCTTATATACAGCCCTTATACAAAGCCCACAAGACTGACGGGATTAAGATATCAACGTACAAGGCTACTTTGTTCAACTTATTATCCCGGACTTTTCCTCATCAATGTAATTTTACAAAAAGCTTAACTACTCTGGAGCTCACTTCGCGTGTTGACTCCTGCGAAGCTATCCCTGTCCGTCTCCCGGCAGTCTTCCAGGCGTTCCAGTGGCCTATCTTTGTGCCCCACAAAGAGATTTCAGCGAGACTGTCTCTTCCTCCCTGTTTCAGCCCCGACCACTGCCGTAACATATCGGCTACATCGACCAACATACACCGGCCTCTCCATCCGTCTCTCAAATCACTGGCCCGATTCTAGGTCAGGATTAAGCATCTACCTTCCGTGTTGTTTCTCCCAAGCTAGATCAACCACTCCGTTGGCCGATCCTTATTAATTAACACATTACCGAATGAAGTTTATACTTAGTATTTTAGAGCTCAACACCTTCAAATCAAATATCTTATATCTAATAACTAACTTATCCAAACGCTTGACTATTTCTAACACTGCTCGTCTAATTACTTTTCCCCCTGCACTACGATCGTTTCGGCTTTATATTTAGCCATGGTCAAGTGCATCTTTTCAGTAACATTATACTTCGTCACATTATTAAAAAACATATTTAGGCCAGTCGGTAGGGGTAATTTAATGCCAAAAGTTCCAGTAATTTACAATACGGCTGATTTTGTTTTTATAAGTACATTAAAGTATGTAGATTAACATAAAAAAAGTTTACCATTCTATCGATTTCCCAAAGTCGAAAAAAAATTTATTAATATTTTTTTTTTTCGATATTCCTTATTATTTCGAGCTGGGATGAAGATAAATAAAAATTAAAAATATCACCGTGTAGGGGAAGTATTTTTCAATAAGAAAGGTCATATGTATTTATTTCGTCCGAGCAATGGTTTGAATGGAAAAAATTCGATAATGCAGGTATGTATTTTGCAGCAGGGGAAATCACTTAAAGGGGAAATCTCATTCATATATAAAGCGTTGGCTCATTCTAAATTGGCTGAATTTTAATATCTCTAATTGAAACTTGACATAGTTAAATATATATTTTAAACATTTATGCTGAGTCTCAGCTTGTTATTTTGAAAATGACCCGATCTAGAGCCACTTGACTTATTAATGGGTTTCTCGATTTTAGGAGTACCGGACCAACAAACTAATTTCAATATATTCCAGTTTTGTCAATTTTTGGAATATCAACATCAAATTTGTTTTACAAGTTGAATACACCAGTATAAATATTCTTAGTAAGTATGAACGGTTTTTTTATGTTATTTTTAAAAACAAGGCGCTTGAAAATAGTCTTTTGTTTTACCTATCTCGTTTTAACTATAACACCTTTATATTCAACGACTCCATTTTCAACATTTGTGAACATATCGATTTAAAAATTGGTACAGAAGTTACAAACACAGTTGTTTTTTGCTATACTTATTTTAAAAACTATATTTAAAAAATTCACTAATCTGCAGCCGATCAACTCAAGCGCTTTGATGAAAAATCTAAAAATGTCTAAAATTATACTTTTTTAAGTTACTTGTGCTTTTAAAAGTAAATAATAAAAATGGTTTATACTCCTTGATCTTGTTTGAATCTACATATGTAACTTGTAAAAAAACTTTCAGGTTGATATTTTGAAAATTTTCTAAACTGGAGCCGTTTAAAATGAGTTCGTGGGTCCGGTACTCCTAAAATCGAGAAACCCATTGATAAGTCAAGTGGCTCTAGATCGGGTCATTTTCAAGATAACAAGCTGAGACTGAGCATAAATGTTTAAAATATATATTTTAACTCTTATGTCAAGTTTCAATTCAATATATTAAAATTCAGCCAATTTAGAATGAGCCAACTCTTCATATACGAATGAGATTTCCCATTTTAGTGATTTTCCCTGTTGCAAAATACATACCTGCATTATCGAATTTTTCCAGACAAACCATTGCTTGGACGAAATAGATACATATGACCTTTTTTATTGAAAAATACTTCCCCTACACGGTGGTATGTTTTATTTTTATTTATCTTCATCCCAGCTCAAAATATTAAGGAATATCGAAAAAAAAATATTAATAAATTTTTTTTTCGACTTTGGGAAATCGATAGAATGGTAAACTTTTTTTATGTTAATCTACATACTTTAAGGTACTTATAAAAAAAATCAGCCGTATTGCAAATTACTGGTAGTTGTAACCTACACCAACTGGGCTAATTTACAAACTTTGACATACATTTAAATACTTAAAAATTAAAAAAAATATTATAATATACGGTAATTAAAATGCTCTCCAGTAATTCATTTCGGTCGGTTCTATTAACTTGGTGATCTTGGCAACTTCAATCAGTGCTGAAATATGCAGCACTTGTCTAACTTCAGATTCTTAATTCAAAATTAGCGTACCCACGAACTCTTGCCAAACTAATCGTATTGTGTCTGGGCGGATCTTGCGTAGGGTCTGGTTCATGATAAGAAGATCCAGTTTTGCAATGTAGGCATCCCTCAGTAGGTTGTGCAAGCAGCAGGAAACATCGTCAACTGTTTGGGGGAGTAAATTTATTTGGTTATAGAAAATGCGACAAACGTGTGAAATTAAGACAAAAGCATTTTCTGAAGTTCAGTGTGCACGGCACAATCTGAAATTAAATATATCTTTCGAGTTCTCTCTGATCGCACATCCTCGCGATTATGGTTTCAACATGTTTACTAAAATAAAACTTCTTTTTAGTTCTATCTAAAAAAATACATACAGGAGATTATTGTGCACATTTTTTATACGACCTTATAGACTGTCTGCTTAACCCGAAATCGGTCAAAACGTAAAATACCGTACCAGTACTCTAAATTTACCATAAAAAGCTAGTTTGTTCGCTGCGAGCGACAGTCCTTAATCCGAGGCCGCATTTTCGAGGTGCGAGAGGAACGAAGCAGTGCGTGAGCCGGGCCTGGATACCGAGGTGAAAACAAATTCTACTAATATATTTCGTACACGCTGGCAGCTGTCTCGTTTAACTCTTAAAACGCAGTGTATTTCCTTACACAAGTGTCGGAACAAAAAAATTGTTAGTACATATTGTTATGTGGTATATAAACATTGTCTTGATTAAAGTTTTGCGATGATAATTGACCTGCCCATGCCTGTGTTCTACAAAATACTGTATTGGATTAAAGTCATAAACAACTTACATTATCAATAAGTTTCTTCACGTGCTCAATAATTCCTTTGTGTTCCCTGCTGGAAGATGTTAAATTAAATATAAAATCCGGATGAAGGTGTGCTTTGTGTACTCGCTCCACTAAAATATGTGTTGACCTGAAACAGAAGAAGTCCTGACTGAATGATTCATAGTCAATAGCTATACGAAAGCTATTGAATCAACAACTTAATCTAGCCATTCATGGTTTGATGGACGACGAGTTGGATGTTCTGACTTTCAACTTTGTTTAATATAACAATAAAAACACCACAACACAAATTAAAGTAACAATCGCTAAGATTTCTGGTCTTGGAGGGGAAAATTTTAGAAATATTTGAATAATGTAAATCAATGCGTATATATATATTTATTCATTACCAGGGGAGACCCCTGCAAGCTCCGCACGCCAACCCCATTGGAACCTTCAATACACATAAATATACATCCAAATCAAATTATTTTGTATATTTTATAACAGCAGTTATAATAAAGGTTAAAAGAACCAGCAAGGCTCAGGTATACACTTTAATAAAAACCTAACCTAAAAGTTAGAAATATAAATAATTGCTTAAAAGTTTAAAATCAGCAGTTTTAGCCAACCTACCTAGATACGTAATGATCAAAGTCGGATGTGTTTTCCGTCTGCTCTTTGGTTCTCACCCCCATTTGGGCTCCTGGATAAACAAAGAAAACATCAATCTTAACAATACGTATAATAAATGTCCATGCATGACGCATGGGCGGATCTAGCCGGTTTCCAAGGGGGGCTGTCTCCTATCCCGGGGAGTATAGAATAATTTTTTGGAATACAGTGCTTGAAAATGTCTTTTTAGACTATTTCACGAGCACCCATTTTTGAATAGGAATTAAGGAATATGTGCTGTACAAAAAATGAAATTGTATTATAACAAATTGTAGAGAATAAATCATAGAATTGAACTGTATACTTAAAAATTTTAAATAGCCTTATTCTATAACCTTATTTTATTTTGTTTCACAAAATTAGAACAACGAAACAAAACTCTCACAAACATATAGTATACAGTTCCAGCCAGACTCTGCCGCACTGCAGATAGGCGATGTGAAAAGGTAACGGCTAACGCGTCTATTGCGTTGAAGAAATGTACGTATTTCACGGAAATACCGATTAACCTCAGAACACCTACACCAGGTTTTCCTTATATCAAACGATAATATAGAACTTGCATTTCAAATCGATATAAAAATCATTATACAAATATATTGATTTGTAATAGATACATCGATGCAAAATGTGCTTTCTCATTAGTTGAAAACTGTCCAATTGCAAGGATTTACAGAAAACTTCATAACTAAGAAAGTATAAGAGTGACGAATGATTAGAAGGTAGCGGGAGAAAGCTCAAATCATGACGAATCCAATGGTGTCCTTATTTTCTTCTCAAAACAAGTCTGCTTACGGTTATGTGCCTTAAAAAGTAATGAGTTTGAGTCATTTCCTTGTGCTTTCTTGCACGACATCATTTGATTTAGATAACTACAATTTTACAATGATGATTACATAATATGTAAATATACGTTTTAGAAGAAATTAGTTCATACAAAAATTTAAGTTTAAAACATTTCTTTTCCAATGGTTTTTGTTTTATTGAAATTGGATAGTGTTTAGTAGGTGAAACAAGTATGAGACTTCTCAATTGAGCAATCTGCCACTTAGACGATTAAAAAATATATATATATAATTACCCAAAGGAGGGGGTTCAGCCCCCCTGGATTTGCCAATGATGACGTTTAGGGAATATGAATCAACTCTCGTTTTCAAGTGATCGAAGACTAAGGTAAGATTAACCATGACATTATAACCCCGCAACCCACCCCAGCAGCTCCATGAGGTTTATATGGTACGGTAGCCTTCCTCCCCCGTGAAGAAAGTTTCGATTTGGAGCTGCAGGGGTTGGGTTTGGCGATATGGGTGTCAAAAGAGGGCTTCTTTTAGGAAGTCGGTGAAGCAGCTGGGAATCGAATGCCGTAGTGGCCGAGACTGTCCAGAATGTCATGCCATTCAAATATGTACATTTTGAGATATTAAGCCGTACCCAGACTTTTTTGACACTTGTATATATTGTGTTGGCCAACCTTTGATTTGTAGATATGCATTTATATTATATAAATAAAAAATGAAAAAAATCCTGAAGTAAAAGAAAGTAAAATAAAATAAATTTAGATTTTTTGTATAATTTTATGTGTGAGGTAACAAAAAAGAATTTAGAAATGAGTCTCTTTGGGACTGGAGAGACGAAAATTTGCTATAGCGCACCTCCCAATAAAAAAAATAAGTACACAAATTATTGTTAAAAAGTTTCCTTAGCCTTTTTTAAAATTAGTGACACTATCCAGTTTTATATTAATTAGTTTGTGAGCCTGTATTATTTTAACTTATGTTCTAAACGAAACATGTCGCTATTCAAAAGATATGAAGCTATTTCACGGTTAACAAACTTTGAAACTAGTTTGAGTTCAACTACACTTTCGGAGAACAGTGTTGATTAAGATTTCAACAGCTGATGTGAGATGATAATCTTTAAAGTGATGTAGCAATTTGCGGTATTCATGAGCTAGTTGAAAACCAAATGTTCAAAGAAAACAAACAGGCATTAGTTTTGTTTAAAAGACCTTGTAAAGTGCAACATTTAACATGTCGTATGGATTGGCATTATAGCCTATGCTATAACGCAGTGGTGTTGTACAAATTTTAAAGTTAAGAGTTGTTCTGACTTGACCAAGACATGGCTTTACATTACACCAAGACATTACTCTAAGTTGTTTATTGATTTGTTTTTAAACAGGACATTAATTAACTGTTCACAAAGATATTTTCCTTTTTTTTGAAAATACCTAAAGGTTACAATTGCTGGTTATGTTGTGGCACGACCCCCCGTCTAGTTCACCCCTGCGGCTCCCTGACAATGGTGCGACTCCCTTTTTGGGCTGTGCCTTCGGTCCTCTTGCGGACATACGTGCTCTGTCAGGGTGGATCGTGGGTAAGAAGGTTCTTCAATAAGATGACGAAAGACTGTTTAACTTCCTTATTGAAAGCAAAACAATCTATTCCTCTGCTGGTCCGGACATATAACTAAACTAAACTAAGGTAAAGGCAAGCAAGTCTACATGATGTGATCTGGAGTCTTCTTCAGACCATGGTTACTAACAGACTGTCTTAGGCTTGAACATTTAGCTTCAAGCTGGCTCCCCCCTCCTTTAACTATAAACTGTGATGTCAACTATTGTTAGGATGCAAGTTATTATTTAGCACAACCACTATCAACATAGATCCTGTCGTCATTGTCATATAAGTTGGAGGGTATCTCTCCTCATCAGAGTCGGCCCCTTCGACTCTCAATTTTGTTTACCATTTACCTACTTTTGTATGAGTGCAACAGCTGGAGCTCCACTGCTTTACCACCAAGGTTAAAAAATGGTAGCTGAGAAGAAAAAACAGGTCAGGTTGTAACTTATGGTTACAAAAAAAAATGTAAATAAAAATATATAAACTGTTAAAAAAAATGGGGTTCGGAAAATTTGTAAAAATAAAAAAAATACTCAAAAATAATAAAAAATGCTATATGTGGATTATTTTGTAATTATTATCATCTCTCCTTCACTTCGCTCATTTACTCACCTTAAAAACAAGAACTCGTCACTCATAAAATACCTTAAATCTCCAAGAACACTTCTTACTACTTTACCTCCATTTACTAAAAATCACCATACATCATGTATCTCCTTTAACTCCAACGTAGAATTACACCTTAACATACACCTTAAGCTCCACTTTACCTTAATTCACCTTACTCATAAAAACCTTAATATCACCTTCGTTTAACTCATATATAAAAAAATAACAATCCACATATAACTTTATTTATGCTCCATTAATACTTATGCATTTATATTTACTATTATTAATTCATTATATTAATTTAATTTTCTCAGGGGTGAATACTTGGCTGCAAAGTAATGACTAATGAATGTACGTGGCTAAATAAAGGAGTCTAAGACATCGTAGCGGAACAACTGATTCTTTACTCAGACATTGTCAACAAGTGATTATTTACAACAAAATATATCAACATTACAACAAACAAACAAATCAATTATATACAAATCTGTACAAAGTGTAGTCAAGCCTAGCTTAGAAGTATGACGCAATAAAAATCAAAAGAAGTTACTTGTTAAAATAATCGAAAACTTTATAATTGCAGACTGAAAAATTTATGTCCTATGGCCATTATTACTTACTGCGTTATTCATTGCACTGTTTTTACCTAGGATTTTTTATGATCACACAAATATGAAGCATTCTCCATTTCACTACGCGCGTTTTTATCGAAGCACATTTCACAATTCTTCAGATCGTCCTATCATTGAAGATATAAAATATTTCTTGTCGTCCAAGATTGTACTAACACTGTCACTCCTCTACTTCACCTTCATACTACTCTTAATATTCAAACTTTAAATAAACTGAATTTTTGTGGTAAAATGTAGCACCCACAACTTGCAATACGTAGAATGCCTTTCACGCCATTTTTTCTTCTTTTTATTCTTGTAGGCCCAAAACGTACAAGGCCTTCCGTATCTGAATAGTTTTTTTACTCTTACCACGATTGTGTCTATGTCTGTCTTACATTCCAATACCTGTGTGCTTTATGTTATAATGCGCTGATATATCTTGATTTCTTTATGTGCTTATTCTTTTTTAATTTTAACTGTTTTTCAATTACTTTAAAACTGTCCATTGTGTAATCATTTAATTGTCTCTTTCAACCGTTCGCTTCAACCGCACTACATGTTAATGACCTTTTTTATATAGTTCACACACGTTACATACCTTTATTGACTAATATATTTCAAGTCTGCTTTTATTTTATTTACTAACAGTCTGCCTTTTACTTTATTTATTTTTTATTTAGATGATTTTACTTTAATTGTTTTGCGTCACAAAAGAATTTATATATGTATGCAAAAATTATAAATATTTATTATTATACATATTGCGTCCTTTATTTTTATTTAGACCAAACCTCTATGCTTTAGTCATTATGGGAAATTGTTAATTTACTATCATCATATAATATTTCTGTTACATGGCTGTCAGTGTTACAAGGTGATAACAAATAGTGGATAAAAAGTGGTAATATACAATGTTAAATCAACTACCCGTTTACCGCTTCTTTAACGAACCTTGTCACCACCAACCATCCTGACAACGCCCGTAGGTTCGCACAAGAGCCGAAGGCACAGCCCGACCAGGGAAAACGCCATCGCTGGAGGAGCCGGGCGCAGGTGAGCCGGACTGGCAGCGAGGGTCCGTTACACATTGTAACAAAAGTTTAGCAGAGATTGAAAAATTCATATTTGCATGTTCTAAGCTAGGCAAGTAATATAGTTATTCTTTCCTTTACCTGGAAAAGTTGACTTCACTGCATATTCAAAAGACTCAGTTAACACTTGTTAACACTTTAGCTTTAACTACTTAATTTCGAAAGTATTACATTTATACTCAAGAACACATTTACACATTTGAACACAAGAAGTGCACCTCTGTTGCAACCAGAGAAGGCAACCAAGAATTGCCTTGTGACTCTGATAGATGAATAGATGAATGGCTGAATGAAAGCCATGCAAAACCAAAGTGAAAGCATTCAGCGCTGGGGTTGGCCAATAGGTGAAACTAACTGGTTATTTAAAATGTTGCCCCTGAAATTGGAAGAGATACCTCACCAATGCAATTATGTTCAGCAGTTAGTATCTTGTTAACAGACAGGGGTTTGCAGGGGTTTTGAACGCTACACAATTAAAAAAAGTACAATGCTGACAACATTATGTTATCATACCGCACACCATGTCCAGTGTACATCTTGCTACAAACTCGTGGATGTCGATGACTCTCCCGTCCGAATGTTGACGAAGTACTTGGCACAAAGTTTGGCTCTCTTCGTTGAAGATGGTCATGAACTGTTCCAGCAGCTTCATGTTGAACGTAACGTTCGTCATCTTCCTCATTCTTCGCCAGTTATCTCCTGAAAATTCATTCCAAAATTACATTGTAAAATAACTCGTCAATTACTACAACCTTATGTATGTTATTACAAAATTAGCTCTGGTATATTTAAACAGAGAAATTTGAAGCTATACCAGTGAGTGGTGTAAATAGAAGTAGCTGGGGGGGGGGTTCTAGTTTGTAGGAGACTCTACCGGTGGGTCTAGGAATACCCCTTTGTAAAAAAGGAGTCCGGAAATTTTTTTTAAAAATTACCTGTCAGATCAACATTTTAGAGCCTACTGGTGCTAGGTTTTACAATATCATAAACGATTCTTGATAGATATTAGATTTTACTGACACAAACACTAAACAGTTGGTTGTAGAGTAGCAACGTCTTGTCTGTTTGTTTGTATGTAGGGGGTAATCTTTGAAACTACTGAACCGATTGAAAAAATAGTTTTACTAATAAAAAGCTACACTATCCTTGAGCAACATAGGCAATTCATTTTGAAAAAATATTTTGTATTTCAATATTTGTAAATTTATTCGGAAAAAATTCTTAGGTTAGGCCTAGACTGATAAACCACCACATATATTTACATTTATTACCATTGTAATTGAATAAAATAACAGATAAAACAGCTGTTTGCTCTAATATTTCCATTAACAGCTGATTTCAAACTCTGAAGCAATTGTTTGTATTTCTAATTTTTAGGTAAGGTTTTTATTAAAGTGTAGACCTGAGCCTTGCTGGTTCTTGTAACCTTTATTATAACTGCTGTTATAAAATAAACGAAATAATTTGATTTAACATTATTTACCATCTTAGCTTTGGAGTTATTATTAATCCTACTCCTTTATTATAAAGGAAACGTAACATGATTATGTGTATAGAAGGTTCCAACGGGGTTGGCGTGCGGAGCACGCAGGGGTTTCCCTAGTGTAAAATAAGTTTGTAAGTAAAAGAATTAGGCCTAGTATGATAGTTCAATATTGGTACACAAGATTGAAAACCAGTCATTATAAATTTACATATTACTTTAACCAGGGGTGCTAATCCTCCCCCCCTAAAGGTAATGGTGCAAATCCCACCCGAAATTTTATGTATCCTCCCACCACGTTCTTGTCCAAAGAATGTAAAATATTTTGAATTTTCGGAGGAAAAAGCCTTGTGTATTTTTAGGGGATGTACCTGTTATAGTGCATTAAATTATAAATTGAAATTTAAAGTTCTCAAATTGTAAAAGCTATGAGAATAAAATAACAGCAACATCAACTATGATAGTCAATTATTCTTTATTTTAATCATTTATCTTTATTTGCTTGAAATTAAAAGAAAGCACGAAAACTAAAGAATACCTATAAAAATCAAATTTGGAATAAGAAAAAGTTTAACAAAAACTAAAGCAAAAAACGGAATAACTGAACTTGTAAACTGTTAAAACACTTTAATATAAACACCATAACCATTTTTTATTTATTTATTTTAAATAAAAAAATATGCGAGATATAAATCACCCCCCACCCCCGCTCCCCAATTTCACACAATAACACATCACACAAATAAACTACTTTTATTTATTTGTTAGACTTTCTGAACCGGAAACATAAACAACTAAAACAGTTAATTTGATCTTCTAAAATAATGACAAGGACAGAAATACCCTCACATCAAATATGGTAATTTAGCGGGGTGTTAAAAAATATGGGGTCTAAAGTAGTATTTTTTGGGGAGAATTAAACATGTGTTTTTATATTAAAATACAGATACCGGTAAGTCAAAACATATTCTATATAATAAAAATTAATTGCTCTTCCTTTGTAAGCGCATCACTTGAGAACGGCTGGACCAATTTGGTTATTTTTGTTTTAAAATGTTCGTAATAGTCCAAACTAGGTTTTTATAAAAAGAAAAATTTGAAAAGTTTCAAATTTGTAAAAAACTAAACAGTCTTTTTTGTGTGGACTAAAGACCATAGCGCACAAAATCAAATGCTTAGTAACACATGTTTGTTGACATTCATTACCATAGCAACTTTACTAGCAAGTTTTTAATCAGTTTTTAACTTTTTTCAAAATCAACAGCTTTTTAGGTTAGATTGACCAACTTAAAGTAAATAGAAACAAAAATCAACTAAAAATGCTTACTATATTTTAATTCAATTCAAACATTGGTTGTTACATATTATATATAAAACAACTGATTTTCATCAAAAACTGAACATAATTTTAGGTTAGGCCTACAATGAACCAAAACACGTTTATTTGCAACCAATTGGGCTATTTTAGAATCAGGTTTTTTACAATTCATCACAACTATCAGTTTTTTTAGATTAGGTAATAGCAAACAAAAGGTTTACTGTATTATCTATAAAGGTTTACAAACTATAAATCTAAATTTGTGTAGTATGCCTATATTCTTATGCCACTTAAGTCAATGTAATGCAATGGAATAACTTTACTACCCTTTAAATTAAATCAAGCAATAGCGAAGCATTGCTGGATCCACTAGTTTTAAATAAACTTATACGATTTAAAAGTTTTAACTTATTAACCCCGAAAAATGATAATAATAAAACATAAATTTCACTTACTTTTAAGGGGAGAACGGAAAAGGCTTACTATATCATAATTCAAACCCCTATAACTATTAAAATTATACCAACTTTATTCTCTTCTAGGGCTTTTTGAACAGTTTGAAATACTACTTCACCATATCACATTTTGGTAATATTTTATAACTTGAAAATTCTCTCTCTTCTATAAAAAATAAAAACCTCTGTAATAATTAATCTTCATTCTCGTTAAAATGTCATAGTTTACAATAATATTTTTGCATTTACTTCGCCGCGGGGGTTGGTGAGGGAAGCGAGGAGGGGGCTGAGTTCTCTAGTATAGAATACGATATAGTGAACCAGTCAGGTACCGGTGCTACTCTTAGCGAATGGGCACCAAGAAGGTGTAAGGCTCAATTTCGGTGCACCGGAAAAAAAATGTGTCACTTATCGCAGCCGATGACTTAATCTGAAAATGGGACTTATTTACCGAAACGCGTATCAAAAAGTTACAAGTGAGACAAAGAACGGCGTAAAATGCGCTAAAATTTAAATCTTATTTATTTTAAGGTTATAATGTGGTTCTCTAAAAGTATACAAACAAATGGAATGTTTGACTGGAAAAAGTTGTACAACTTATTTGCTCGTACGGACTTTTGTTTCTATTTTTATTAGTAGGCCTAGTACGCGCGCTTTGGCGTGCGGTGCGTTTGTTTTAGAAGAACCAGACAATTTACTCGCAGGTTGACGCGTAATTACAAAATAAGCGAAATTTACAACACACGCTAATTATCACTATTGACACCACAAATAACTTTCTAGCCAATGGAGGTTAGTCACTTAGTAAAGGTGGAATACACACAGTGGGAGAAATGCACAAACAAAAACTGGGTATGACAAGAAAATAAACAAATTCGTCCGTAAACTACTTTATGTGAGATTTTTCTCAAATATCGAAACGTGGTTTAAGGACAAAAAACGAATCATTCCTATCTGAAAAAGATATTGATACTGATTGAAGGAACGACCGAACGAAACACAACAAGCATGTGAACAGACACCCTCACCCCTCAAACTGATAAGGTGCACTATTTTGGTATTATCTCTGCTACGGAGTCAACAAAATATAGTCGTAAAACATTCAGGCATCCAACGATGATTCCCGAATGTACGCGGAAAAGGCAGAAGCGGAGATTCCAAGACGTAGCTCGACGGAACTCTGACCCGTAAACCCGTTAACGGCACTGTATGCCGTGAAACATTTCCTTGACGTGACGTGAAGATAAACACAATTTACTAAATTTGTGGCCATTTTTTAAATAACGTAAATTTTCGTTGGCGTTACCACTTTTTGGAGTGAAAACTTCTTTAGGCGCACCGAGCACTTTTCGGATGGGGTAAAGTAAGACGCTTTGCGTTTTAGATTTCGTCGATGATTTCTTCTTCTTCAATGGTTTAGACACGCACTAATACCAACCAGAAGTTTAATGTAAAAGCTGATCGTAAAAGAAGAAGAAATCGAGGAAATAAAATAGGCGGTGGTATAGAGGCTTCACCCCAGTAGTAGCTGTATGGATTTAGTCACGTCACGCTACCGATGAAATGGACATTGCACTTCCTAATTTTGTACGTTGTGTTAAAATAGTATACTTGGGGTACCTCTGAAATGGACAAAATGCTTTTTCTTTTTTTAAAGTCTAAATTTACTATCTTGGTTGCTACGGTAATAAATGAATGTAAATGCATTAAGTTGGTTCAGTATAGGCCTAACCTAAAATTATTCTGTTAAACGTTTTATACAAATTAGCTGTTTACCTTCAATATTTAACAACATATTATATTCAAATTATAATAAAGTAAGCCTTTCTCTAAGATTTTCAAGAAACCTGTGTTGGTTGAGTGCAGAAGTAAAAACTGTAATAAATATAAATTGTTATATTGTCTCTTATTTTTTTAGATTTCAATGTTAAATGGGACAAGATAAAAATAATTATCAAATTTTGGAATAAACTCATATAACCAATGATTTCTATTCATGACAGTTTTCACTTCTGTCGCCAGCCCCACGACTGCTTTCATTGTTTATGTCAATACTACTCGTAATTCAGCTGATGTAGGCGATGATAACCGCCCAGGTTTTTTGCCTATAAATAAAATAATTAAAAAAAACCC
>JAGFPH010001344.1:38364-62093 GCA_018207615.1 Philaenus spumarius
AAATAATTGCTTCAAAGTTTAAAATCAGCTGTTAATGTTAATTGGAAACGTAAGTTGGATGGTAAGTTGGATCGTGAGTGGTGAAACGCATCCAACTTGCAGTCCAACTCGGTCGTCCTACAAATCGGACCGTGTATGCCTAGCTTTACATAAAAACAAAGGAAAAGTCAATTTAAAAGTTTAACTGTAATATAGGCTAATTACATCTTTTGTTACATATTATGAATAAACAGCTGATTTGGATCAAAAACTTAACACAATTTTATGTTTGGCCTATACTGAACTAACACATGTTTCTTGAAAGTATTTAGATTTATTACCATAGCAACCAAATTAACAAATTTTAGGCCTTACATGAAATATGTGTAGGCCTATGTATAATTATTTATATATTTGTTTCAATTCTAACTTTTAACATCCTCTCAAGAATGATTACATCACTGTTTCATCAGAAATATTGTATCAAAGCGAGAACTAAGAAAATGTTCCAGTGAAGTCACACAATGGAGAAATAATATTACAAACAAGTTCTACAAAATATGTTACTGGGATACACCCAAACATTGTGCGTTTGAATGAATATAAATAGTGCATTTTACAAAACAATTTCGAGTTTTAAGTGTATACCAATTAAGTAGTTAGTGAAATCAACCCAAAGTTATAATAGTTAAATAAAACAATTTTGTTAGGAAAAATTAAGTGTCATTTACTGGAACAGCAAAACCAATTTTAGTTTGTATATTACTAAAATTAACCGGTATAATTAAGGTAAATGTACAAATAATTTATAGTACAGTACTATATAACTTTATACAATGAACTAAATGAAGTTACTTTTTTGTTCAACAAAGTGATAAAACATGTTGATAGATGAGATTAATGCCAATGAGATGTTAATACCCCAAACTGTTGTATCTATCATTGGAGATGGGGCCTGCCTTTTTCGAGCTCTTTCTTTTCTCTTATTTAATACCCAAGAAAGGTGTCAGGAGCTACGAGAAACAATTGTTACCTATGTGGCTGAAAATTGGAATAACTTTGCTGAGATGTCTTATAACTCCAATGGCGATAATTTTTCAACTTCTGTGGAGTATGTACGTGAAATGAATCAACATTCAGTATATGCTGGTTATTGCGAATTGGTTGCCTCTGGTGAGATATTTCCATTTTTGTTTGAAGTTTATTATAATAATAATCTTTATGCAAAATTCGGTACAGACACATTCCCCGTAAAAAGATTGCGCCTAAGTGGGAATATTAATAGTGGTCATTTTGACGTGTATTTGCCTATTTCCGAAGACAATGTTTCACAAAATTCTACATTAACTATTTATGTCAAAAATAAAAAGCGTCGTGCTAGGTACACAAACAGAACACGAAAAAATCAAAATATTCAAGCTGTGAAAAAGTATAAACAAACCAACCCGAAAGGTAATTAAATAGCTGTGGAAAAGTATCAAGATGATCACCCCGATTTAAATAGATGTACATCAGCTGCATATCAGATGCGTCACCCAAAAATGCATAGAGTAGCAGCAATTAAATATCAAAATAATCACCCAGAGGTGCACAGAGCAGCAGCCGTTGCCTATCAAAACAATCGCCCAGAAGTCCACAGAGCTGCAGCAGCTAAGTATCAAAGCAATCATGTTGAAGTTCATAGAACATCCCAAAATCTATATGATCGAAATAATCCAGGATTTCGGGCAGAAATTCGTTTGCGCATATGGAAAAATAAAAAACTTTCTGGTCTGGCCTATGATCCTAATATAGTTTATAAAAATGACATTGGTATCATGAGTGAAAAATGTCGGTTTTGCCATCTCTTAAATGGAAAGGCGAGACACTTGGTATGTGCTGTAGTTCTGGTAAAGTACAGCTCACCCCTTTGCAACCTCCACCAGAACCACTATATAATTTACTTATTGGTGAACACCCTGAGCAAAGCCACTTCATTGATCGCATTAGGCGGTACAACGGTTGCTTTCAGATGACATCTTTTGGTGCTAAACAGATTGTTGAAGATGGTTTTATGCCAACTTTTAAAGTGCAAGGCCAAGTTTACCATTTATATGGAAGCTTGCTCCCACATTCCACATTCAGAAGAAGAGGCTAAATTTTTGCAAATCTATTTTGTTGGTGAAGATGAAAAAGAAGCTCGACTTAGGTGCTCGAACTATCCAGATGTCAAACTATTTTCAGTTAAACAGCTGCAAGATATGCTTCATAGTGAAAATAAGTACATTAGAGATTTAAAAACTACTATAGATAAGGTACCGGAGAATTGCGAACATTTTCAAATAGTGATTCACGCAGACAGAAAGCCTGCCAACGCTCATAGAGGTTGTTACAATGCTCCCACATCTAATGAGGTAGCTTTGGTAATAGTTGGACAGCAGTTCGAAAAGCGGGATATTGTCATTCAAAGCCACGATAATAAACTACAACGTATCAGTGAACTTCATAGATCTTATGATGCACTACAATATCCGCTTATGTTTTGCCACGGAGAAGATGGATATTCAATAGACATTTCACAATGTGATCCTACAACAAAACTTCCTTTGAACAAAAATGTATCTGCTGCCTGTTTTTATGCCTACAGAATTATGGAGAGGGAAGGAGAAAATAACTATTTGCTTCGTTATGGTGCTTTATTTAGTCAGTATTTAGTTGACATGTACGCCAAAATAGAGACGGAAAAATTGAATTATATCAGATATCAACAAAAAAGGCTTAAGGCAGATAACTATATTCATTTAAAAGACGCCATAGGAAGACAAGACGTTCAAGCAGATCAACTTGGAAAATTAGTAGTATTGCCATCATCTTTTACTGGAGGACCTCGGTATATGCATGAACGGGGTCAGGATGGAATGACTTACGTCCGACATTATGGAAGTTCAGATTTATTTATAACATTCACTTGCAATCCAAAGTGGAAGGAGATTCAAGAATCATTGCTACCTGGGCAAAAACATTATCATCGTCCTGATATTATTGCAAGAGTTTTCAATCGTAAAGTAAAAGAGTTAACAGATCTTTTGTTTAAAGGCCAACTGTTTGGAAAAGTTCGATGTCACATGTATTCTGTTGAATGGCAAAAGCGAGGCTTGCCGCATGTTCACATATTGCTATGGTTGGAAGACAGAATTTCATCCAATATGATAGATAAATTCGTATGTGCTGAAATTCCAAACCCTGATGAAGATCTACTACTTTATGAGATAGTCAAGGCCAATATGATACATGGACCATGTGGCATTTTGAATAAAAGCTCTCCTTGCATGAAAGATGGGCGTTGCACTAAGTATTATCCGGCTATGCTTCTTCAAGAAACTCGAAGAGGTGAAGATGGATATCCAAAATATAAAAGACGATCGCCAGATGATGGAGGTTTTAAGGTGAACATAAAATCAGTAGATTTGGACAACCGATGGGTAGTACCTTATAACCATGTTTTGTTACGTACTTTTAACGCCCATATTAATATAGAAATAACCAGCTATGTAAAGTCTATAAAGTACGTTTGCAAATATATTACTAAAGGCAACGATCAAGCAGCATTTGCTATGGAGAAAAAAAAACGAGATAGATGAAATAAAAATGTATGAAAGTGGTCGATATATAAGTAGTTCCGAAGCAGTTTGGAGAATTTTAGGATTTTCAATTCATGACAGGTATCCAGCTGTCACTCACCTTGATGTTCATCTAGAAAATGGACAACGTATTTACTTTACTGCGGATAATATAAATGAAAAACTTATTCATCAACCAACAACAACTCTTTTGGCATTTTTCGAATTATGCCAAAATGACGAATTTGCTAAAACTCTACATTACTTACAAGTGCCTTCGTACTACGTATGGCAAAATAAAAAATTTGTTCGGCGTAAACGAGGAGAAGCTGTAGAAGGTTGGCCAGGAGTAAGAAAGGATCATGCTTTAGGTAAAGTATACACTATTCATCCCAATAACGTAGAGTGTTATCATCTCCGTCTTCTTCTTCATCACATTAGAGGCCCAACATCCTTTTCTTATTTAAAAACAGTAAATCATATTGATTATCCTACTTTCCAAGCAACATGCAAGGCGCTCGGGTTATTAGAAGATGACCAGCAATGGGAGTTTACTTTAAAAGAAGCTGCAATAACACGCTCACCTTTTAAAATGCGGGAACTATTTAGTGTAATGCTGGTATTTTGCCATCTCTCCGATGCATTGAGTCTGTGGAATAAATTTAAGGGTGATCTTTCAGAAGATATTATGAACCAATTGAACGGACAACATTTACAAAATAATCCATCAGTAGAGTTAGTATACAATAGGTGTTTAGAGTTACTTGAAGATTCTGTTATAGCTTTAGGTGGACTAAACATGAAAGAATACGGTTTACCTAATCCAAAAAGATCTGGTGAAATTTTAGGAAACAAAGATTATGTGAGAAACTAATTATGATATTGTTGCTTTGAATGAAACTGTATTGAAAAACGAAGCCTCATTAACAGATGAACAACGAATCGTTTATGATCGAGTTTTAGACAGCGTTGAATCCAACTTAGGGAAAGTTTTCTTTTTAGATGCTCCTGGTGGAACTGGTAAAACTTTCCTCATTAACTTGCTTTTGGCTAAAGTGAGAAGCAGCCATAACATCGCTTTGGCAACAGCATCATCTGGTATTGCTGCTACATTATTGGATGGAGGAAAAACCGCACATTCAGCCTTTAAGCTGCCATTGAATCTAAATTATACCACAACTCCTTCATGCAATATCAATAAACAATCAAATCTAGAAAAAATTTTACAGGATTGCAAACTGATTGTCTGGGATGAGAGCTCAATGTCACATAAAAAAGGCTTCGAAGCTTTGAGCAGATGTCTGCAAGACATTAGAAACTCAAAGAATACTTTGATGGGTGGAGTAACAGTTCTTTTAGCAGGAGACTTTCGTCAGACTTTACCAGTTTTACCGAGAGGAACTCGAGCCAATGAAGTCGAAGCTTGCATCAAGAGTTCATATCTATGGCCTCAAATAACGAAACTTTCGCTCACAAAAAATTTAAGAGTTTACTTAAGAGGAAATGTTACTGCTGTGCAGTTTTCTGAACTCCTGTTACAAATTGGAAACGGCGATTATCCAGGGTCAGAAGGAAAGATTACTTTGCCTACAGGATTAGGCACAGTAGTAAGTACTTTGGAAGACCTGATATCGAGAATATATCCCGACATTAAAAATCTCAAAGATAAATCGATTGACTGGCTATGCGAAAGAGCCATTTTGACATTAAAAAATGACACAACTTCTGAAATTAATAATATTTTATTAAATTCATTACAATTCGAAAAAATGCAATATATGTCTGTTGATTCAGCTTTAAAAGTTGATGATGCAGTACAATTTCCAACAGAGTTCCTGAATTCTTTGAACCCGCCTGGATTTCCACCAGATGTCTTAACGCTTAAAGTTAGTGCACCTATTATGCTTTTGAGAAACCTTTGCCCTCCAAAACTGTGCAACGGTACACGTCTGCGTGTGACTGCCCTCCAGAAAAATCTTATTGAAGCAACAGTTATTACTGGAAGCGCCAAAGGTGAATCAGTTTTCATTCCACGCATACCTATGATACCATCGGACTATCCCTTTGACTTCAAAAGAATTCAATTTCCTGTTAAAGTGTGCTTCGCAATGACAATTAATAAGTCACAAGGACAATCATTAAAAAGAGCTGGAATTGATTTAAGAAAAGATTGTTTTTCACACGGACAATTATATGTTGGATGTTCCAGAACAAGTAGTCCATCAAGTTTAGTAATTCTGTCACCAGGAGGAAAAACATCTAACATAGTGTATAAAGAAGTTTTGAAATAATTAAATTTAAACTTTAATATTGATTTATTTGTCTATTTTTAGGAAAATTTACATTTTTCATAAGTGTATATATTTTTTATAATTCTCATTTACATATTATTTTTAGTTTTATGTACATTTTTAAACTCAATTTTAAAAATATGTAAATGTTTTGTAGATGAGAATTCCCGTTGCAGCTTTACTTGCTATAGTTTGAATGTAAGAAATATATGATTAACACTTTTTAATAAATACTGTACTTTACTGAGTAAAAATTTATTTATAATCTTAAATAACTTCGACTTTTTTAAACTTGAAATTTTGACTTTTTTTAAACTCAAAAGAATTTTAAATTTAAAATTAATTATATCTAAATTAATGTTAGAAATTAAAATTATATA
Organism: Philaenus spumarius; assembly: GCA_018207615.1. Classification (NCBI taxonomy): domain Eukaryota; kingdom Metazoa; phylum Arthropoda; class Insecta; order Hemiptera; family Aphrophoridae; genus Philaenus; species Philaenus spumarius. The sequence goes on from JAGFPH010001344.1 coordinate 44,614, forward strand.
TAAACAATATGCACTGGGTATAAGTAGCATTTCCTAATTTCAATAATACTATTAAGATTGCGGGCAAAGCCGCGACGGGTAATGCTAGTATATATATAAGTTGTGTGGGATCAATTGCTATTTGTAGTCCTAATTCTTTGTCATTAGCCACAACAATGTTCAACTCTTTGAAAGTTAACAATACGGTACCTTATTTCTGGTGAACAAAATTTAGGATATAAGTAGGCCCACTAGTAATTAAAACGTAAGATTGTCTAGCATCTCCTTTAAGAATAAGTTGTTCTGACAGATGCTAGGAATAACAAATGTACGGGAGAAGTGTAAACTTTTTAGCACAACTTATGAGGAAGCACAAAGTTAATTTTTTTAACACAACTTACGAAATGAAGAAGCACAATGTTCATTTTTTACACAACTTACGAAATGAGGAAGCACATTTCAGATGTAGGGACTAATTAACATATACATTGTATCAGGGGCGGATCCAGGCCCGACTTTTGGGGGGGAACTTTTAATATCTAGAAGCTATACGTACTTGTGTTTTAGGAAAGGGAGAACAGGGTAGTTCTCAATAAAAACACCATTTTTAAGAATATTAGAAACTGTATTAATATAGACATTAAACATAACAAAAAGTTTATACTGAACATTAATTGGACTTCTGATTTTTATTATGTTATTTAGTTATGAAATGTAAATTACCAAATAAATATTACATATGTAAACAAATATGAAGGAGTCAAAACAAATATTTTAAAAAAATAATAATAATAGGTTAATTACCTATTATATCATCCTTCAACAATCCAACATTCTCGTTGACCAACATAACGATTCGCTGTACTATAATCAAATGTACCTTTATAGATTTTAGTGTTTCGGTTTTTGTAATAATTTTAATCTGTTTATTTTTTCGTGTTTGTAATCTTGATATATGTGACAAATGTTTTAAATGTGCCAAATGTGTAAAGAAGACGATGCCAGAACAAGCGGAAAGTAAGGAACATAATAAGGATCTGAAGATGACGGTATACACGCAGCTTCTCACGATTACACACCTAACTTTCAAAAAGCACTCACACGTAAAAGCATATTTTAGAAGTTGGAAGTTGGTACCAACCTATGAAATCTAAATGTATTGAATTGGACATAGATAAAAAACTGTAAAGTTTTCTCTTTAAAACCATATACTATACATTTTATGGATATATCGAATAAGACAAGACTGTAAGAATCGATTCTAAACAGGCTTTCATGTTGGCCAAATCTATGACCAATTACAAGCTTTCACCGTAAATCCTGTAGAACAGCTGTTTTCAAAGTAACATAATTGATTATGTATCTTATGATTATGTATCTTAGATTCCATAGTCAAAGGTAACATGTGATTTGAAGACACCATTTTAAAGAGAATCGTCTGCTGAATTCAATGCTGTTATGATCCAAGGTCTCTATCTAGAGACCTTGGTTATGATCTTCTTCATAAATGACTTCTGTGAGGAGCTGCAGACCGTTGAAAATAAGACAAAGTCTTGACAGTATACGGGGTTCATTGACGCGTGAATCACAGCTAATTTGCGTACTAAAATTTTGAAACGGTGATTACGTATGTAAATATACGTTTTACGAAAAAGTTTTAAATACAAAAATTAAAGTTTAATTGATTAGCTTTCCAACAGTGCCAGTTTTATTAAGATTGGATGATTTTAAGTGTATTAAATAACGGAATATGCAAATTTATGCAAATTCTCTTTATTGTTCGAGCTTGTTGCGTTCTACGCCCGTGTAGGATCTTGGGGGAAGTTCCCCCCCCCCCCCCGTGGATCCGCGCCTGCATTGTATTAACATTAACAGATTAAGATGATGTAGGACAGTCTGTTACACTTATATACCCCCAACTCAAATATACTAAATTTGCGATGCGATCGTGGCTTAACCGGCTAAGGCGCTAGTACTTGGTGATGAACTCTGCTGGTTCGAATCTCGGCGAGACCAAAGCTTTTTTCAAACCGATGGAATAGAGCGTTTCACAAAATGCATGGTGAAACGCGTGACGGTAAAATCCGATTCACCTCCAGCAACAAGAAAACTATATACTCTGCTATACACACGTGTATACACATGTTTTGGACGTGGTGCACCTATAGAAGTTTTATACTTACAGCCGTAGGATAATGTTTGGTACGGCTGTTGTAAGCTCTTAGGAAAGATGAGCTATTGCAGTTTAGGTCGGGAGTAATGGAAGAGTGCCGATCATAGTTCCCAGAAAACGTTTTCGGGTGTCATTAAAAACTGTACGGTTGATATTAAACCAAATTTTTAGTACATCTAACTCTGACTGCGTGTTGAATTGCAGATTCAAAATAGATCTTTCTACGTAAAAAAAAACACGTCTTTCGCGGAAGCTGTTCCTAAACTTGCCACCACTCAAATCCAAGGCCGTAGCCAGGGGGAGGGGTCAGGTCAGGACCGGGGATACCCTTGTAACACGTTCATTGCTAAGGGCGCACATGGGGCACATGTGAGCTTGACACTGAACTGAACACTATGAGAAGCGGCCGACGCACAGTGCATTGCACGCCAACCCCCGTATTGGGAGTACTTTCAATACACAATGTATTGCGTGCTTCGCATGCCAAAACCCGTATTGGGAGTATTTTCAATACGCAAAGCATTGCGTGTTTGTTAGAGTTAAGTAATTTTGTTGAACCTTCATAGTTTTCTTATTTAATGGGTCAGATCAAGCTCACAACTCACAAGAGAGTAAGGCTGTAACCTACTTCATACGTGTGTTTTGTACGTTGTAGTTTAATCAAGTAAATCTAAATATCAGTATGCATGCAATGCACAATTATGTAAAATACAGTATGTTGTTGGATCCTCTGTTGTGTTGTGTATTTTATAATTTAATTTGCACTTTTTAAACCTAGTATTAATTTGTACCCCTAAATTTCAGGATTTCGGGGGGGTTTTAACCCCCCCCCCTGACTGTGGCCTTGCTCAAATCGTTGGTGGAAATAACTTATTATGCATCCAAAACTCAGCCGGAAAAAATCTCGCAAGTTTTGAATGTTTCAATTTAAAGTCCGGACGGAGTGGGTGCATAATATAAATATATATGTATTTGTGTGTGTGAGTTCACACTGTAATGGCCGCATTTTAAGCCCGATTTGGTACAGTAGGAAATATATATAAAGAAGCGATTAGCGCAGGTAGGGATGTGAGTGCGGAAGGGAGGAGGTATGTGTGGCGGGGTGGGGGATTTGACTGCTGAGTACACTACTACCCATTTTGTTTTTTACGGCGGGAGCGCGGCTCATGGCTTACTGTGTCACTGACACTATTTGTGGACTTTCATAATTACATGATGTTATTTATTAATAAATAAATATTAATATGTTTATTGAACTTATTACTACATCTTAAATTACATTACAATGTATTAATTAAGATAACGTTAGAATAGATTAATTAAGACAAAGTAAGAATATGTATTAGCTGACTGGTATTAGCTATATTATTTTTTCAAGAAATAGCATGCTATACAAAATATTGTTGACTATACCTCGTGTACTGAAATGCATGTTTTCAGCTCTTACATTACCAGATTTTTCATAGCTCACATTATTTAAACAATTTTTTTATTTTTTATTACTAATTACAAAAAATGTTTACTTTACATGTTACTCTATTTGATTGTAGTTACCAAATTCTCTAAACAATATGTGGAAACTGTGAAATTTGTAGAGTTGTTTTTGAGCATAAAGAAAAAGAAAGTGTATAAATGAGTACTTAATTTTAAGGGTAGTTTCCTACTTTATTTATTTGTCGTAAGTAATAGAATTTTAAATGGGTTTTATGTCATTTGAGAATAATATTACACAAACTTAGCTTTATAGCGTAGTAAGTTAGCGAAATTTAATTTTATTGTATAGGAGTAGCTACCCCATTTTACTCTGTTTGATTGTAGTTACTATATATTCTCTAAACAATATGATGAAACTGTGAAATTTGTAGAGTTGTTTTTGAGCATAAAGAAAAAGAAAGTGTATAAATGAGTAGGCCCTACTTAATTTTAAGGGTAGTTTCCTATTTCATTTATTTGTCGTAATTAATAGAATTTTAAATGGGTTTTAAGTCATTTGAGAATAATATGACACAAATGTAGCTTTATAGCTTATAGGTAGTTAGCGAAATTTATTTTTATTGTATAGGAGTAGCTACCCCATTTTACTCTGTTTGATTGTAGTTACTATATATTCTCTAAACAATAAGCGGAAACTGTGAAATTTGTAGAGTAGTTTTTGAGAATAAAGAAATAGAAAGTGTATAAATGAGTATTTAATTTTAAAGGTAGCTATCCCATTTATTTCATCCCTTTGACTTAAGTAGGGGTATTGCAAAATGGCCTTTTGATATCACTTTTAAGAACAATATTAAATAGTTTTAGCTTTATAGATGGCAGGAAGTTAGTGAGAAATTATTTTTATTGTATAGGGGTGCTACCCCATTTCAATCCCTCAGACTGTGTAGTAGTTGTAACGTCGATACACTCCTGGCAATGGCATAGACAAACTGTAAAATTTTTAGTGAAATCGGTCGAATAGTTTTTGAGTCTATAGAGGACAAAAAACATTAATTTCTATAAAATATATAATGTAGATAGAAGATAAGTTTCTACAATGCTTAAAGGATATGCCTAAAATTGTACCTCACAATAACTTAATATATCATTTTTGTCTCAAATATTATGTTAGGAATATGATCGTGAAGTTTAAAAAAAATAAAAAAATAATGACCATAAAAAACCGAAGATGGGAGACCAGTAAGTTTTTAACAAATAAACTAAGAACCAATTATGTTATAATTCCACAGATTACAGTACTACAAATAATTATGGCATCGAGTAGAAATGATAAATGTAGGGAAAATATAAAATTAGCAAGAGTGATACAATGTTTTAAGATAACCTAGAATACAGTAGGCCTACTTAGTTATATAAATTAACACTCAAGTATGTATAATCAGTATCACACAAACTACGGCGCGAGAAAACTTTTTATTTTAAAAAGATTAAATTTCCAAATTGTTTGTCTAGGTATTTTATATTTTGGGTAGGCCGCCCACTGATCACAAAATGTGGTAAAATTACTTATCACGGACTCAAAACGTAAAAAATACAACTTTTATATTCCTGACAAAAAGAACCACTCAGCCTTTCCGGAGTATCCGACTTTCATTCATAAATACAACATAGTTGAACTAAAATATTAGCAAAGCCTTCAGACAAGTAGGTCAGTTAGAGATATTATCATAGGTGTGCTACTCAGTTGGGCAAGTTCTACTCACGTTTCAAGCTGATGCGTTCCCTTCAAGACTTAGACACCTAATCACACTGCATTGATATCGTGGTAGTCTTACGACTGGTGTTAGGATTCCGTGACATTGAGGTATCAACCGAAAGAGTAAAACAAATAGACAGAGAGGGGGGAGGGACGAATAAGTAAAAATACAAATTGATGACATAACGTGATTGTCAAATTAGGTAACAATAAGTTTGTCCTATAAGATTTCTCTGGAAAAACCATCCAATTTTTAGAACTTTTTTTTTTATGATGATTTATTTATTTACCACCAAACATCTATACAATTCTTTTTTACAAAAATAAACAAAATTATTTCTTATATCTACTAAAAAATAAAAAATGTAAACCTTTTAAACCTAAGTCTAGTGATAATAAATAATATAGGGGTCTCCTAGGGCCTAGGCATTGCCTGTTTGAGACTTCCAACATTTCATTGGCTATGAAAAAAGAAAATGAAAAAAAGAGAGAGTTGTGCCAATGAATACTTAAATACTTAAATACATTTAAGTATTCATTGGTTGTGCCGCCGTTCACGGTTCAACCACACTAACAAAATTAAACACTATTTTATTATAAAATTACAAAAGGTAAAATAATTATTTACTTAATTAGGTAATTAATGTGAACTGAGAAGCTGGTTCACATAAGGGGACCTTGAATGTTAAAAACAAGAACTTAGGTTAAAAACAAGAAAAAACGTAAACATTAAGTTTACGGGGCTTATTTTAAACCTTTTTGAACAATGTTAATCTATTTTAAATAAACCACTTTTTTACTGAGTACCGTACTGAAACAAGTCCTTTAATAATAATAATTCGAACCGCGGACATGAGTTAAGCGAATTTCCTAAATTAAGTTTTTATGTATTAGGGTTTCATCCAACTATTTTGGACCGAAGGCGCTGATAGCGCCAGGGGCGAATACCCAACCCCCGGAAAATTTTTCTAAAAAAATTGCCTCTAAAAACGACATTTTAATGCAGTTTAAGACTACCAAAATCATAACAAAGCTATTAGGAAAAACCCTTTTCACCACACTACTATGTTTTCAGCTATTTTCGAAACGTCATTTGGAGGCCGAAAGAAGCTCTTTTCTGCCCTGGGGCCGTAAAGTCAGCTGTTCGTTTATTCAATTAAAATATGAACGTATATCTCAACACAATTTCGTTATGAAATAGGCCCATATGGCAAATGATTCAATAGGTATTGCCGACAGACTAGTGGCACACACATAATTGTTATTTTCACCGTTGCCTAGCAACTGAGGTAGGCCTAAAACTGTACTTTCCATAGCTAGCTAGTTTATAACCTCAAAGTTTCATTTTCATGTGTGCTAAATAAATATTCTTTTTTAAAGTTATATAGTGTTTATTTTATTGTGTAGTGTGGTGAAAAATAGCGTTCGCACCACGGCCGAAAGGGTTTTGCATCTCTCGATCGTTGAAACACCATCTCAAGCCTGCAAAACCTCATTTTCGGCCCTAGGTGCAAAATATACTATTTCATCAAACTTTATCGAAAATATTCACTTTCAATATCAGCTGTGAGTATTGAATAAAGCGTTTTCTCGGTCTAGATCGGCAAAATCTGCTGGAGATTTGTGCCGTTCTCTAAATTATAATACCAGTAGCGCTATCAATAATAATTAATTATGATTTAAAATGTCGTCTTTTTAATTTATTAGATATAATAACGATTTAAAAAAAAAGAAACAATCATGAGTAACAATAAAAACTACATATTGATACTATTTTTAAGTATTAAATAAATAAACTTTTAACTTATTATTTAAAAAAGTACATCAGTACGTTTATTCATGTACCTGTATCGGCAGTAGTGTATTGTGTCTATTAATATTAATGACAGAATAAAACGCCAAAGACAAGATAAACTTTTCCTGAAAAATCAATGCCTATACATTCTTAGAATTAAGAAGGTTTTTATTTGTATCGCTATTGATATTAAAGTCAGCTGATCTCAATAATTCAGTTAGTGCTGTATGTAAGTTGTCATTTGTATAATTTGTCCTGAACTTCCTCTTGTTTATTTATTCTCAACTTAACTTTTTATAAATGAAACGCAATAATAATAAGAACAAATTAATTATTATTTATTAATTTGATAACGATGTACTTATCTATTTGAACAAATAAATATAAATCATTTACGGCCTAAAATGGGCTCGTTAACAAGAAAAATTTTAATCTCGGGGCTGGTGTCCGTGGGCACGATATTCAATCAAAATATTTAACAAACACATAAAAAAAATATAATTAAAATATTGAGAATGTTCTGAAGAACAATTCGAATAATATGTATAATGAAATGTTCTCAGAATGTGAGGTTATAGTCAGGCAGATTAAAAACTAATGAAATTCTGGCTTTATCACAAATAGTTCTTGGTTGTAAAGTTTTAGTTTGGAAAACAATTAATTATTTTTGATATCTGTTCGTAATGAATTTAAAACATAATTAGTTCAACTTATTTGGATTGCAAAAAAAAAGGTTAAAATCAAAGTTTTCCACAAAATAAAAAAAATGTTAGGCCTATGGTTTTGGCAGCACTGAAAATCTAATTGTTATTCTCTCACCACTGTAGATGATGTCTTGCTAGTTGTTTTAAAACACTTCAAAAGATCTCTTCTCTTTGCTTTTTCTTTAGGTTTCTTCTTATCGTAAAGCCTTACAAAATTTGTTTAACCTTACTGGTATGGCTTTTTCTCAGAACTCCTTTTTATTACAGATGTTTTTAATTTAGGCTTTGTTGCAAATTCTGCGTTCCGATTGGTCGTTTTTTTACTCGTTTCTTCTTCTCCTTGTTGTTTGGCCGTCTGCCGTCAGTCGAGTCTTGGTCATTTGTTATTTTATGGAATAAATTTTGATTTGATTTAAAAATGGGTTTTATTATTATACATAAATATCTAGAAATTGTTTCCACTTATTTTTTAATTTGTGTGTGTATCAATTTAAGTACAATGTTACCGTAGTTACGGATTTTGTTATATTAAATTCGTCAGCTGTTACAGTGTAAATTGCCGTGGTGAATGTGTTATTAATTTATTTTAAATTGTGGAATGTCTTATATTTGGCCTATTTGGTATTTTTAGTTGCAGAATTTTATGCTCTTTATATAAATGGCGTTAAGTTATTAGTTTATATTCGTTAACAAAAAATATTATTGGTTTTCTTTCGTTTCGTAAGGCTTCTGAAACATCTGTTGAATTCGTGAGTGTTAGTTCCGTTATTATCCGCAAGATCGCTCTGTATGGTTCCATTCTTTGTATTCTTTGTATTATATTGTTATCGGCTGTTTCGATCGGGAATTTAAATTTGTCTTGCAATTTTATTATTATTATAGGTTTTGAATTAGGAATTAGGTTTGCTTTATATGTATTTAAAGTTTATCTGAAATAATGGAGATGTATATTACACATTGTACTACAGGAATGTTATTGACAAACGATTGTTATTTTTGATTTTGAAAAAAAAATATTATAAATTTATTATTAATACTATTAATTACAGTGTGATGAAAAATATCGTTCATCACACGGGCCAAAAGTGGCTTTTCGATCCTCGCTCGTTTTCCGACTTCGGCTTCGCCTCCGCCTCGGACGTTAAACTTGAGCTCGTATTTCGGTCCTAGTGATGAAATATAATGTAGCCTAATTACACTAATGTTTCATCTTCATTTGTGTCTGAACATATCGGTGCCCCAAGAAGTTAAGCAGTAGGCCTAAATAACACAAAATCAATTTCAAATATAAAATCTACTGACTTATTTCTTTGTGCTTAGTCAGAAATAAATGCGGTTCATTGCAATTGCACTTTATAATTATTAACATATAAATAAATTTAAAAACCTCTGTTACACATGTTACTGTTTTTTAGGTAGTATATAAATGGTTTATTAATTTTAAACAAAAGAATGTTAATACAGCAATGTTATTTATTTTTTTTAAATCATAAAAATATGTTCCTTATTATTTAATGTTTTTAAATTTTCAATCTCACTCCCAATTTTTAATTACCAAGCGTCTAGATTTTTTTGACAAAACACATTTATAACATTTTCAACATCAATTTCTCTCTCTTTTAAGATATTGGCTTTGAGTCGGGAATCCCCCATTGTGCTCCTCAGGTACGTCTTTATACGTCTTAAAACTGAAAATCTCCTCTCTGCCGTTGCAGTGGTTACTGGCTCATAGCTCCAATACAATGGTTAATTTATTTGAATTCAAATTAGGACCGAAACCTACTTTTAAAATACCGGTACATAACAATCTATATATTTAAAAAAATTCCTGATTTTAGTTCACTCACTTCCTGAAGTTAATACTTAACCGATTTTGATCATTCTTTTTTTATTTAAAAGATACTTTCCAGTTCTAAGTCACTGTGAAGCTAAATATTTGATTTACACTTTTATTTTAGTTTTATTCCGAGTTTTAAAAATGCATCAGTAGCCTATGCTACAACTAGGCTAAATAGGAAATACTGTGATTTGATTTTAAACAGCTGATAAACTAAATTGAGTTTCAAATAAATAAGTTGTTTACTTTAAACTTACTCAAATGTCAACAGATGATTTGATTTAGGTTATGTTATTGTTGGTGTGATTTAGGTCTGATTTGTAATGTTTATTGTTGATTCAGTAATCAGCTGTAGTCTCTAATATTTTCATTGACAGTTTATTTCAAATTTTAAATCAATTTTTAGGTTATGTTTTTATTAAAGTGTAGACCTGAGCCTTGCTGACTATACAACGGGTTCCAACGGCACACAACGGGTTCCAACAGGAAGTTGGGGGGTGGGGGGTTGGCGTGCGGAGCACGCAGGGGTCTCCCCTAGTTATTAATTACTTTGGCTCGCATTACAATGCCGAAGATTGAAAAAATGCGGTGAATTTTGTGTGTGTCTGTTTTCCTGTATATAAATTATAAGCACTCACAGACGTCGTAGAAAACTTCTGATGGTACCAAAATCTTTTTATTGCGGAGAGTTGAAAAGTTTTTGAGCTTTCTAGCGTGAGTCGTAACGCGTCGGGGTCACGTTTTTGGGTAAAAATTTTGAAACTATTGGGTCAAAATTATGAAAACACAGTGTGGGGTATCGTTTTATATGTTTTTGGATACGGGAAAACTGATTTTGAGAGTTTAAAAGTCGTAGCGCGTCGGGGTCACGTCTTATGGTCACAATTTTGAAAATATTGTGTCAACATTTTCACAATTCTGTGTGGGGTATCGTTTCATAAGTTTTTGGGTACGGGAAAACCAATTTTGAGAGTTAAAAAGTCGTAGTTTCAATTCGTGTGTTCTGTCCGGACGAGCCGAAGTCTCGAAAAAGTGTTCCATCTTTTCACTAGTTTTACCGTTTAAATTATACGGTAAAATGAAAAGTAACAAAACCCGTCCATTTAAAGCAATGTAGGCCAAACTGCGGCACAAAAACTAATTAATTTTGAGTTTTTCTAAAATTGTTTTATATATATTGCAACGGTTGGGCCTTATGCAATGTGTGAAAAATTGAGTTTTGCAATAAAATGCAAAATCAAGATTTCATAGCAGAAGTTGAGGTGCACCCTATACTTAAATAGATTAAAAGAAGACAAGTCCCGGCCAAATGTACTGAGTCAACAGATATGGACTTTTGTCCTGGAGCTTGTTTCAAGTTGTTTAAAAGACTTATGAAAAATTAGTTATTTTATATAAAATAAAATGAAAAAATTTATGAATTTTATGGGTAAATGTGAAACACGGGAGGTGTAGACATTGACCATGGAAATCACAATTTTGTAAATTAAAAAATGGTAAAGTTAGAAAGGGTTAAAGTTATAGAAAATCCTCAAATTTGATCAAGTGTAAATAAAAAAGATATTTTTGAAAAGAGTAAGAGAAGTTGAATCAAAAATGTTAAATAACAAATTAAGAAATTTTTGGTATTTTAGAAGTTAGAGATAATTGTTAAAGTTTGAAGGTGAAAAAGCACCTGAAAAAATGAAAAAGTAAAAATGAAGAAGTAAACAAGTATTAAAGGAGTAAAAGTTTTATAAGATAAAATTTTGTAAATTGTTAATTAATTAAATTAATAGGTGAAAAGGTTCACACCTATATTTTGCTAAAAATAAAAGGAAAAAGGTGATAAAATAAATGACCTAGTGTTAAGAAAGTAATAAAAAAAATTGTAAATCTCAAGCTAAAGTATCAATTAACAAGTAAAATTTCAAATCCAAAAGTAAATGTTAAAATAGGCAAATTTACAAGTCCCAAAAGCAAAAGAAAAATCATCGGACAGAATTGAAATTTTGGCTAGTAAAATATAAAACCATAACCAACATATAAGAAAAAAGAAAAAAGATTTTCCCTCAAAAACAGAAGAGTTTCCGCGAGGAAAAACAGCAAAAAACACGAAGTCGCGCCGTAAGTAAACCAAACGTCGTACGACCATCACTCATGTTGGAGAAGAAAGAAAAAAGTACCAGGAATAAGATTACGAAAACCGCAATTCTTTAAAACAAGTTCCAGAGAAACTACAGGGAATATAAATAAAACAATGGGACAATATGCCAGTAGAGGGAGTAACTGATAGCAAGATGAGACGTCAAACTAGGAAGTTAGTGGGGGTAGTACCAACCCAAGAACTTCAGAAAAAAATACAAGTTGCATGGCGAGATGGCGAAAAAGGGATAGAAAAGCAGGGAAATAGTTGGTACCCCGGAGGCGGCAAAACAGCCGATAAAAGGAGCGTACAGCGTCGGAGGCAGGGGACTTCACGATGGAATTTTTCTCTAAGTAGAGATGTGTTAGAAAAAATCTGCGATACTAAAGTAAAGTATTTTTCAAGTAGAAGCAGTGTTTTATGAAGTCAGCGGTACGGAATGTGTTAATCTAGCAATGAACATTTTAATTAATTAAAATATTATGAAATATAATATTTTAACGAACAGTTTCTATAAAAATCCATCGAACTTATATAAAAATTAAATAAATGAACGGAGACAGTGTTATATCGGTTATCATTACAGACAGTGAAAAAACAGTCGAACAATTTAAGTGAATTAGGCTATAATTGGTTAATATAGCAGGTGCGTCTAAACCATAGTAAATGACGTAGTCTACGACAATTACAGGACGGATGTAATGGTGATAACTGGAACGCCCAATGGACTTTGAGAAATTACTGGAATAAATAAGCGAAAACCAAACCAGGGAAGGCACTAGAAGACTTCAGGGAAATTCAAACCAGGAAAAATTCAACCAGGCAGAATCTGAAACCACAGGAGACGTTCAACTACACCAACCGAACTTCAGGGAGGCTGTATTTCCATCAACATTCCTGGGAAAGCAGTTCAGAGTCAAGGGTCGCAGTAATAAAAGGTCTGTCAAAAAAGTTACGATGTCCCCTATGAAAATATTGCCTGAGTTAAATTCAAATAATTATTGATACTGGGTTGAGATAGTTAAATTAGGTTTTTCAAAATATAAAATTATCAGTCTTGTAAACTAAATATTTAAAATCATTTTCATAATTAAATAATAAATATTGACAGAAGGAATAATTAAGTATGAATAAATAATAAATGGTTCTACCTAAAAGAAGTAATAAATTAATGTAAATAGTAAACTTAGTTTAAAAAATTATAGTTTTGTAGTGGAAAGAACCACAAAGAATTTTGAGTTATTTGTTGAATAAATTCTCTTTTGATTTAAAATAATATAAATAATTTACCTTGTTCAAGAAATTCCTATTATCTGAGTATCCTATATGATAAGTTGTTTTCAGTGTATGATCAATATCGAAAGTTCACAAAGCACAAATAATTTAATTTTCATCACTCCGTACCGAAAGTAGCTACTTTCGATGTCAGCTGGTAGCAACGAAAACGATCGTTTCCCAAGCTCTAATTTAGAGCAAGGGAAAAACGATCAGCTGATTTTCCCTTGCTCTAAATTTGTTTTCCCTTGCTCTCAATTAGTTTTCCATTTGCCCGCTACGCGCTCTGACGTCGCTTTGCCGTTTATTCTTACAATTTATATCAGCTGTTCTTATTGTTCTTATTGAGAAATATAATAGTTTGCATTTTACTGAGGTTTCTTCTTCAGCATTGTGTGTATTTTTGCGTCGTGATGAAAAGTACCGTTCATAACTTGTACCGAAAGTGATTTTCCGGCACTTGCTCCAATTATTCCCGTACTCGGCTTCGCCTCGTACGTGAAACACACTTTCACATGCTCGGCTTCGCCTCACACGTGAAATTCGATATTCCTGTGTTCGGCTCCGCCTCACACATGAAACTTGGGCGCGCACCGGAAAGTACCACTTTCGGTACTAGTAATGAAATATACTATATTCTAAGGTCAGTTCCACTGTTCTCACTCCTCAGAGATCGTCGAATAAAATTAAAATTAATTACTGAGCTGAGCATATTTAAAGTTAATAGTAACTTCAATAACTGGAAGAAATTTAATAAAATATTTTTCATTAAGGTGACTATAGGCATAGTTATCCTAACCAGAGTTATATCACCTAGGCTATCAAAATTAATTTGCCTTATACTTCCAGTAGGTGGTATAATCTCTTTATTTTGTGACAAAGTAGGGAAATCCTACAGACAGACAAATTGTGCAAAGTTTGCGCGCTCTGTCGTCGCAATATATTATTATTATTTTTTGTTTTGCCGTGAGCCTGTTTTATCTAGTGTAAGTTTAGGGGCCCAAGGGGGGGGCTTAAGTCCGTTAGCCCAAATGGTAGATCCGCCACTGATAGTTGCCTATGTGCGCGAAATATAGTAGTAGAATTTTGTTAGCCTTCACCTTCGACTCACGCGCTCTTTCGTTCCACCTCGACGTTGCGGTCTTGTTTTATTTACTGCTTCGCTTCGGCCTCAGAAGATAGATCCGTCGTCCCCAAGTAAATTTATGGTATTTTACGTTTTGATCAATTTTTGGGGAACAAAGCTAGCTAGAATTTCGTGTAAAAAACTAAATGTGCAGATTAATATCATAAATTTATTTTTTTATATGAAAATCCAAAAAAGTTTCATTCTAGTACGAAAAATCTAAAACAATTGTCAAAAAACGTGCTTCCGGTAGTTTGATTTTTTTTGGCTAAACGAACTCGTCCGAGCGACTTAGACAACCAACGTGTGTACCAAATTTGGACCAAGTCAGTTAGAGTGCGAACACATACCAGGTGTCTTAAAAGTCCCCCCCCCCCCTCTTTAACTTTTTTGTTTTTTAAAACAAACAAATATCCTTTGGGGAGCGATACTAATTTAGCCCAAAGTATCTTTTGAAGCAATCGGAAATTTTGAGTGTCCCCTAAAAATGGGGGATTTTGGGGGCAAGTCAAAATTTCTTAATGGAAAGTATGGTCATGTGATACCTTATTTTAAAGACTAGGAAAATGACATAAAGAAAATAAAAATCGGACCACCCAAAACAAAATGGCGGCTCTAAATGTGTTGAAATAAATCGACATAAAGTTGCTAATATCTCGAAAAGGAAGAGTTTTTAGAACAAATATCAAGAGACAAAAAATGTTTATTTTAAAGTGCTTGACCTAACATATTGCTTCCAAATCGATTTCGTAAATTTTAAGTCGACTCCTACATCTTTTTGTAAAAAATAAAATTTACGAAATCGATGTGAAAACAACTTTTTAGGTCAAGTACTTTGAAATAAAAATTTTTTGTCTCAGATTGTGTTGATTTTCTAAAAACTCTTCCTTTTCGAGATATTAGTAACTTTATGTCGATTTATTTTAACACGTTTAGGGCCGCCATTTTGTTTTGGGTGGTCCGATTTTTATTTTATTTATGTCATTTTCCTAGTCTTAAATATATATTTAAAATGAGGTATCACATGACCATACTTCCCATTTAAAAATTTTGAGTTGTCCCCAAAATCCCCCATTTTTAGGGGACACTCAAAATTTCCGATTGTTTCAAAAGATACTTTGGGCTAAGTTAGTATCGTTCCCCAAAGGATATTTGTTTGTTTTAACAAACACAAAAGTTATAGTGGTTGGGTGGGACTTTTAAGACACCTCTGGATAGCCTACATAAATATATGTAACATTTTTAATTGCACCCCAAAAAGTGTTCTGGGGACCATAATCGGTTGCTCAATTACCACTCCCTACCTCAGGTCTCACTGTAAGAGTAACTGAAAATAGCTCATCTTTCCTAAGGAAATTCGCTAAAAAGTACGCTAAAGCGGACATCACGCTGACAAATTCCAGGAGCAGCAGCTCTCTAACAAAGAATTTTCGGACCTATGATTATAATATGGACATTTTCATTATTTTGATGATAGGAATCCGCCCAAGAAGTATGTCGGACCTTCCCGTGCGTATAGCCTATAAAGTAGAAATCATAGAACGAATGTGTATAATTCAGGTCCTTGTAATTACAATAATTCTTAAAACCCTTGATGATAATGCACGGTATTTGGCTAAAACACAGGACGTCTACTAATTTTTACAATTACATCCGGTTTTGAATATTAATTAAATGTTGCGTAAAACTAACAATGCCTAGGAGTTAACTAGGATGGGAAACTCTTCTAACCTATAATAAAGTAGTAGCTAATTGGAGGGCTAATCACTCTAATTTACATTATGTTTTAATAATGTCTTACTATATATCCTAACACAAAATACGGTACTTATGCATTAAACCGACCACCTTTATACTTAAACTTCGATGGTTGTCATCTTAAAGTTTGTCTGTATTTTGGTGCAAAGAATTATGGCAACCCTAACAAAATATGTATAGCCTAATAAATCAGAAACACGTTATTCGATATAGGCCTACATCGATGTTCAAGATTTGACACGTCGTATCGACACGATGTGTAATAACAAGGACCAAAATATATTCGATGCATCAATGCAGGCTATTTTCAATCTATGAAAGTAACAAATATCTCGATGACGCAGCTGAATGGCTGACTTGAGTTGAGCGAATTTCCAAAATTATAAACATAGGTTTCAAACAACTATTTGGGAAATCGGTCTGCTCACGAAGACGCTGGATCGCCTATGTGTACGTAGAATTTGTTTGCACCTCAGCCTCCCAACCCAGGCTCACGCGCTGCTTCGACACGCTCGCAGCGGAAAAACTCGCTTCGCGATTTGCATTACGGCCGTCTGGCGCGTAATAGCAGCTGCATCACAATACTACCTCGTTTTCTTTGGAGGTTGATTATTGTTAAACTTAGGCTTATCATTGTTTAGTAGGACTCTGTAAACTAAACTCGAAATTAGGCGGGTGAGAGAAATGTCGGTGTTGCCAAATTCGTGATGTAGTTATTTCTACAACTTACACCCGTCATGTAAAGGTTTTGAAGCGCAAGGTAGTGTGCTTTCTCTCGTGCTTGTGAATCTGTCTCAGAGGGGCTATTGCCATTTAAGCTGCATATTGGGGAGTGAAGCCACTGGCGGCCATGACAGTTGGAGTGAGAAACGAAAAACCAGCGACGAGCGACTAGAAAGTTAGTCTGAACGCTTAATAAATACCGCATTTTAAAACTCTTAGGCACCTCCGAAAAATTTGAAATTTTAAAGGAATGCAGAGTAATGTTGAAAGATGATGATAATACCATTTTTAAAATTTACAAAGGTATCATATTAAATTAATAGATTGACTTTGTCAATGTCTTTTGAACTGAAGTATATGTCATTAAAAAGTTGACCTGTGAGGAAGTTTTTTTTATTTTTAGGGCACGTGAATTTTGTCAGCGAGAAACTTTTAGATAAAGAATTAAATTTATTTCAAACATTTTTTAATTACGTTAGCGGTTTGTTCAGGAAGTTAGGTTGATTACTGGCAAATTATAGGGATCTTTTCTATTATACGACCGCATTTCTATTATAAGACCGCATGACTCGTTTCTTGATAAAGGCTAACCTAGAGCTAACAGAAACGCAAAAATAATTAATAATTAAAAAAAATACCTAAAAGGTTCTAACCTAACCTATTTAGTCACAGTATGTTTACCAGTATTCAACATTTAACAGTAGAATGTAAAACAACGTCTTGTCTGCAAAAATATTAGGCTAGGGTCGAATAGTAAAAAACCATTTATTTTATAGACGATATCATCAATCGAGA
>JAGFPH010001344.1:68784-82111 GCA_018207615.1 Philaenus spumarius
TTCGATGCACAAATGAATTTTTTCCATCGCTTGTAAATATTATGCAGTTTTTATAAAATAATGCACTTTTCGATGCACAAATGAATTTTTTCCATCGCTTGTAAATATTATGCAGTTTTTATGAAAGAATGCACTTTTCGATGCACAAATGAATTTTTTCCATCTTTGTAAATATTATGCAGTTTTTATGAAAGAATGCACTTTTTGATGCACAAATGAATTTAATCCATCGTTGTAAATATTATGCAGTTTTTATAAAAGAATGCACTTTTTGATGCACAAATGAATTTTTTCCATCGCTTGTAAATATTATGCAGTTCTTATGAAAGAATGCACTTTTCGATGCACAAATGAATTTTTTCCATCGCTTGTATATATTATGCAGTTTTTATGAAAGAATGCACTTTTCGATGCACAAATGAATTTTCAACTCGTTGCAAGGAAAAAAATTGTGCACAAGTTTTTAAATGAGCTTTAAAGGAGAATGCAAAACAACCGCTTCTCAATCCGTCTCACTGCTCAAATTTCCTGGGTGTTGGGGATTTTTGTGCCAAATTTCCTCGCCTATTGACAATTTTATTTACAGTAGCACACTGTACAAATTGTTTTTTTCTGATTTAGGCCTATTACATTCAATTTGATGTGCCTCACAAACATCTAAGTGGAAAACAATCATAATATCCTCTCGACAGATTGATATTGGAGGTACTGGTATCAGAGGTTTACTCCGTGACCGAAGTGATGGAAAGGGGGTACGGAAATTTTTGAAATTTTCACTTCTAAAACCCCTTACTTTACGTATCTTTAGTGAGTTTAAGGGTTCAGATAATATGCTTACTTTTATAAGAAAAGTACACATGTATATGTAACTATTTTTGTACTTGTATATGGCACATAGCAAGTTTTAGAGACACATACTATTTTAAGCAAAAACTTGACAAAATGTCTACTATTTAGTCAATATCCTTTATTAGAAATTTAAATCCTCGATAAATGACTGTAAACCTAAACACATTTTATGTATATGACTTTTCGTATATGCAAAAACAATTAAACACAAGCAAGCTTATCACGAGAACACAACACAGACACTTTTTAGTTTTTCACAGTTTGCGAGAGGTAGATGTACTGGGCAACCTGCTAAATCACCGAGTGGCCGGAGTTCAGGTGTCTACGTTTAAATATTTTTGTCTTATATGGGGCCTTTCAACCTTGTATTTGTGATGGCATTTGTCAGTGGATAGCCATTGTTTGTATGTATAATCTGTGTTGTGCTCTCTTTTGGGATATTTATTTTTTAATTATTTAATTGTGAAATTAAATGAGTTATTCGATAAGTATTAATCACTAAATGTGGTCCAAATTATATCATGTTTGGTCTTATTTTGATTACATTAATGATCATGGTGAAAAAATTAATAATATAAAAGTTTAGGATGGCCATCTCGACTGAATCATCGATCTCTTATTTGTAGACATTTGCAGCGCTAGCCGAACATCTAAGAAGTGCCGCAAGGCTGGCAAAAGGGTGTCTTTTGCTCCCAAGTTGTCCCGTTTCGATCCTGAGTTAGGGACATTGTGGGAGACTTTACTGTCGTTGGCTCACATAGTCGCAACTCTCTGTAGTGTGAGGATATCTTGAGGTTTTTCGATTGGCGGGAGTAAAATACTGAACCGAGTGTTGAATGAGTGTGATTGAGGGAGTGGATGGTCCAGTGCAACGTTAAAACAAAAGGTAAACAAAAATTAATAAAAAGCAGTACCTGAACGGCGCAGAAAGTATAGTGATCGCAAAAAAAATCGATGTTGAGATTTTTGTGGAAATATCCGTTTTGGGACCCCCTGAGCCCAAAAAAGAGGTTTTTACAAAATGTTTGTCTGTATGTCTGTATGTATACAAAGCTAGAGAGACAACTATTCGATCGATTTCAACCAAATTTGCACCAGACATGTCCAGTACGCCTGTACAGATGCACGAAAAAGGGTTTTGAACAATTTTGAAAAATAATCCCCTTTTTGGCCAAAAAACCCCCAAAAATCAGTTATTATTTTTTTATAAAAAAACGGCTCTAACGATTTTGATAAAATTCGGCTTATTTGTAGCCCTTAATGTGCCCTACCATATACAAAAACCTGCATCTTTCTAAAAATTATCGTTTAGCTAATAATAATAATAATAATAAGTGATTTTTGGGGTTTTTTTGGCCATAAAGGGGGTTGTTTTTCAAAATTTTTCAAACCCTTTTACGTGCATCTATAAAGACCTAATTGACGTGTTTGGTGCAAATTTGTTCGGAATCGATCGAATAGTTTTCTCTCTAGATAATAATAATAATATTTATTAGTTAATCTCCAACTTTAATGAAAGTATACAAAGCTAGAGAGAAAACTATTTGATCGATTTCAACCAAATTTGCACCAGACATGTCTAGTAGGCCTGTATAGATGTACAAAAAAAGGTTTTGAAAATTTTGGAAAAACAACCCCCTTTTTGGCCAAAAAACCCCCAAAAAATCAGTTATTATTTTTTATAAAAAAACGGCTCTAACAATTTTGATAAAATTTTGCTTATTTGTAGCCTACCATATACAAAAACCCGCATCTTTCTAAAAATTCTCGTTTAGCTAATAATAATAATAATAACTGACTTTTGGGGGTGTTTTGGTCATAAAGCGGGTTGTTTAAAAAAAAAATTTCAAAACCTTTTTACGTGCATCTATAAAGACCTAATTGACGTGTTTGGTGCAAATTTTTTCGAAATTGATCGAATAGTTTTCTCTCTAGCTAATAATAATAATATGTATTAGTTAATCTCCAACTTTAATAAAAAAACTCTCCTACCCCACCCTACAAGTCACAGTGAATCTGTTTAGTAATTTAAATGTGTTTGTGAGAAAGTATGTGCCAGTTCCTGGTACCGTTTATTTGTTATATATTGGTTTTTGTAAATATGAATGTCAATGTTTTAATAAAGTTTGTTCCATAGTAAAATGCAAATTATTTACTAAAACTGTAGCTCAAGGAAAATTTTGTGTGTCTTACTGGAAGAAAGCATCTTAGTTGCCCTCAAGAAAATTACAGCCCTCGCTGCACTCGGGAGGTAACATTTCCTTTCAGGGTGACACTTAATAACTATTTCAGGACAAGTTTTAAAAAACAGTATTTTATTCCGTACGACTTCTGACGCAAATTCAGTTGTAATTTTCTCCAGGAGACATTACAAGAATTTCTCTAAAAAAATGTTTAGTACTTACATTTATCTAATGTATAGGTAGGTTTTAAGAGTTTTTTAAATATTGTTCAAGTATTTTGTGTAGGACAAGTCTTTAAAAAAACGTTCTACATATTATGAGTTTGTTTAATGGATAATAAGCCTAATTCTCTAAGAAGCCATAAGGACTTAGAGAACATGGACTTGTAATACATGGACTTACCTTCCGTAGCGTTCAGAAAGAAGAAATGGACCATGAAAAGCATTTTATATTGTGTTGATGATTAACGCAGGCTGCAGCTGAGTGATACTAAGACTTTTTTAAATTTGAATATGATAGAGCAGCACAGAGACAGTGATCTGCTTGACATAACAATTACAAAGCAAAATCGATCTAGGTTCTCAATATGTAGCACAAAATCAACTGTGCGTAATATGCAAAAAGTATTTCTACTTAGTTGGAAAGTGATTCTGTATTTTTGGTTTTTCAACCTGAATCAAAATAATTGTAAAATTTTTCATACACATTAAAATCACTTTGTCTTTTATACATTTTAAGATTGAGTTTAGCATTAAACTTATTAAAAGAATTTAATTCTTATGGAGATTTATTCAACTCTACATTTTGTATTCTTAAAAATAAAGATAAACAATTTTACTTTCTCACTATATTATAGTATAGAGAAAAAGTGATCGCAAAAAAAAATCGATGTTGAGGTTTTTGTGGAAATATCCATTTTGGGACCCCTGAGTTAAAAAAAGTGGTTTTTACAAAATATCTGTCTGTATACCTGTTTGTATGTCTGTATGTATGTATACAAAGCTAGAGAAAAAACTAATTTCAAACCAATTTGCACCAAACATATCCATTACGCCTGTATAGATGCACGAAAAAAGTTTTTGAAAAACAACCCCCTTTTTGGCCAAAAAACCCCCAAAAATCAGTTATTATTTTTTTATAAAAAGACGGCTCTAACGATTTTGATAACAATTTGCTTATTTGTAGACCTTAATGTACCCTACCATATGCAAAAACCCGCATCTTTCTAAAAACTCTCGTTTAGCTAATAATAATAATAATTGACAATTGAGCCAATTGACCTATTTGCAGTTTCGCAACATTTAATACTTGAGTTAATAATAATAGTAAAACACAGCAAATAATCAAGTCGACTTACCTTGGTTAGTGCTTAACTTTATCCTTAATTTAAATAACAGGTTAGCTTAGTAAAACAATAATTTATTTTAAAGTCCAAAATTTAACAGCAGTTTATTGACAAAACAAATATTTTAATGATTTATATTTGTCCCTTTTCAATTTTATTGTTTAACAGGTACTTAATGTCAAGTCCTAGGCAGCTTATCTTTTAAAGGGAATCCATTTGTAAAACTATATTTGTAAATAATGAGTTTATTTACGTGTGATTCATCATTAAATGTAATTGATTACTTTTATTACTGGATATGATTTCGTTTCTATTACTAATTTAATTTCGAGATCTGTCTTAACATAAACTTATCAAAGTTTTATTTTACTTACATAATTTAGATTTCCTTATTTTCACACTCACTTTAAAATTGATTTTTAGATTTCACTTTATATAACTTTATTTAACACATTTATTGATTCCACTGACACTAAGCACTCGTAATCCTGAAATGGCTCCTTTTTCCTCGAGTGGGCTTCTAAATGTGGTTTTTGGTAGATTCCCCTAGTTTGATGTGTAGACTTATTGGTTTTTACTTGATTGATAATTACTTATTGACGACTTAATTGGCTATTCTTTCACTTTGGTTTATTTTAATGTTTTCAGGTGAAATGTACATTTGTAGTGTTGAAGTGGGCTTTTAGGTTCAAAAGATTTTAAAAGAAGACCCTGATTTTCACACTCTTGTCCCACTCCTGATATTAAGCGTCCGTCCAAAAACCCGTCTTCCCATTGGCTAAAGATTTTTCACTTATCTCCCCATTGGCCTTTCATTTTTTTAAAATATTTGTCTATTTGTGAATTCTTGTCAAACCATTCCCATGCTATTCTGCATTGCTCGCTAAAGCTATGTGAACACAACCTAATAGTTCACACTTGTGTTGCTTATATCAACTTGTAATCTGTTAACTGTGTCCAGAGCAAAGATTTCTTCTTAACTACCTTGCTTTGAATATTTCTTTAGTTTGTTTTATTTTTCATTTTAATTATTTAAGTCTTTGGGGATATTGGTGTCCACCAATATATCCCTGACAATGTCTTCTGGAAGGAGGCCCCAACAACTACTGTTCCATTTTTATATAGATTCGCCACTGATGATCGTGCCATTGTTCCAATTGTCGCGAACTACCTGACTCACGGAGTCGAGGAGGGAAGGCCAAATGGGATGGAGGAACTGTTGGAAATCCATCACGCCGCTTCGCTACAGTTGAACATTGATAAGTTTTCACACTCATGATACATTTTTAGAGTGACAGCATTCCGTTTGGAACGATGGTGTGTGGCCAGCTTGAGGAAGACAAGTTCTATAATTAGCAGTACCAGAAATGCTGTTGCACTGTCACCTGACCCTCACTTTGATTATTAAATAACTCAATTTATGAAGTAAGACACATTTGTTTGAATCCCAGAAGTTTACCCCCATGTGTTGGTGATTTGGAAAACTATAACAAGTCAACAAAGAACTTGTTTCTTCAGTGAACTGCAGCATTATCAAATTATAGACATTCTTTAAGGCAACTGGTCTCTAGCGGGCATAAACTAATACAAGTATTTTAGTTATGCCTAAACACAGATTTTTGTAATTTCTTGTGAGCCGACTTGTTCAACAAAAAATATTATTAAACTTATAATTTTTCTCAGTAGACCAAGTATAATTGCAAACCAAACAAAAATGAAATAACTTGTGTATTGAATTTTAGTTGAAAAAGACATTTTTGTTTAAATTTTCTCATTTGAACAGATGAATATTTCACAGAATAGAAACTTTTGGCTCAAGTTAGCTGTCGATTTACATCCACTATTACCTACGTTTACTTTCATCATATTTCGTAGAAACAGAAATAAACCAATAATTACTAATATCACACAGATAATATTTTTAAACGCCGATGCAAAAAGAGGGGTGTTATAAGTTTAACATGTGTAAAGGTGACTTAATTGAGAGTGTTCCTAGCTATGATTCAAGAAGCTAGGTGTTTAGCCGTTCAATCTATACATTCATATGTGATGAAGAGTAAAATTTGCAGTACTGGCAAAATAAGTAGAATGGGTAAAAAATATCCACTTTTGGTTTTTTATCAATTATTGTTGCCCAACTCCTTATTTACAAGCTAACATCAATTGTACAGTGGTTTGTAGTCGAGAAATAATCCAAAAATGGTATCTAAGCAACAGATGTCGGGTCTGTGAAAAAGGAACTCTTGTCGTTACGGAAAAATGACATGGGTGCGACAAGAGGTCCCTGTTCGTAACGGCTAACATTGCTTGCAGTGTCTCAGAAAGTAGCATCTCCTGTAATCTAACGACATTCAGGCAACTAACTGTAGTTTTTAATGATATTAGAACATCTTCTACCACTGCCGACAACATGGCCTTTTTTTTTTTTTGACCAGTTAAAAATGTAATAAAAACAGGCTTAAAATCCAACAAACAAACTTTTGTATTATTACGTTAATAATAATCTAGACAATATCTGTTATTAAAAAGCACAATGATTAAAAATGCCTTAATTATGCAAGGTTGTAGCTTACTCTGTGGTAAGCAGCTGCATAAATAATACGCGCTTTGGCATGAAATAAACAAAACTTGGCATCGTTGGTATTCAATCTTTTTTTCCCCTAATTTTCATTTGGCCATAACTTCCTTCTAATTTTTAAGATAGAATTATGATTTTTGTGTTAAACTGTTCAGAAATCAACCCCCCCTTTAAGGAAATAACAAAATCTCAATTTTGAAAATTTGAGACAAGAGGTACCTTATCATATTCCGCATCACATATAAATATTTTTTTGTAAGCTCTTATGGTTATTCATACTTTATCAAAACCTAAACGTGCATTTAAACATTTTTTTTTGTCTTTCTTTCTGACTGCCTGTTTGTCCGGGTTAATCTCCTGAATGGCTGAACCGATTTTGACAAAACTTTTATTTGCATGTCGAGGATTTTCTGAGATTAATCTAGGCTACTTTTTATCCCAAAAATAAGTAGGGTTAATATCCAAAAATTGAACAACTGGGGTAAAACTATGGATAAAATTAAACTGGATGATAATGGGAATTTTATCGTTTATCGGTGCGTAGCTAATAATTTACGTAGGCCTAAAAGAGATACATAGATCGATTTGGGCAAAACTCACTGTTCGTTTTTGGGCCAAGGAACTCGGGTCTATAATCTTTTTTACATCTTGTGCAATGGTACGGCAAAATATTTACCCGATAGTCTTTTATTTATTTAATCACATCTGCGAGCGAAGCCAGCTAGAGTTAAATAAAATTATAATTAAGATTCATTTAACGTAATTGTTTTCACTCTTGATATGTTTTATTAATAAATCACTCATCTTAAATTTGATTAGAGTAAAACATTCTACATCTGCCAGTTAAAATCCATATGCTAGGCGTTTTCTTCATTGCCGAGATCTATACAGTTTGTACCCATTACTTTTGCAGAAATTTGTTTCATCTCCTCAAGTGAAACTTCCAAAAATTATGAAATTTGGTTTTCCATCCGTACATTTTGTCATCTCGGCACGATCTGCCTGTGTTTCTCTGTAACATTCCTTGAGTAACTGAATAACAATATACAACTCATTTCCAAATCATCTTAAAACAACGTAATCATTTTCATTTACTGAATAAGGCAAACTCTACTCACTGTGTTCTTAAATACATACACTCCAAAAACTCAACTCAAATTACCAGGTTAAATCACTTTATCGGTTGCACCCTAAGGATGAAAATATTGTTCAGATATTATCGATGAATGCCAGCAGTCGAATTTGTCTTGAAATATCAAAAAGCGCTCACCATTTCAACTAATTGGAAACATAGAGTAGCAAACAACTCTTAAATCTAGGTTTCACAGCTAGGAATTAACCGCTTCTAGTAACAGTAAACACAGCGTGTTAAGGCTCTAAATCTAACCCTTTCATTAGTGTATTGGGACAGTTGTAACATGCGTGGGCTGAATTACGACTGCAGCAGGACAGTGCAGTATTTTCCATCGGGAAAGTTACTTGATCAGAAAAAAGAAAATGAAATTTATGGGTTGCTAAATATACGTTTTCTTTATTTACCTAACCCCATGTGTTAACTGTCTTATTACAGGAGTAATTTACTACGATTACATCACGCTTCAAACAGCTGCTTGTTTGAAACACTTAGATCAGCTGATTGTTTGTTACAGCAGATTAATTTAATTACTACTAAACAAAATTGTTTGTTTAAATAACACCGATTCACACACTAATGTAAACTTCTGGATTCTACTAAGTAAATTTATTCTTTCCATATTCTAAAAATGGGGTTAGGTAAATAGTAGTTTACGCAACGATTGTATTATGAAGGCTTTTAAGCCTCGAGTGAGATGTAAGTTGGAACACGAGCGAAGCGAGTGTTCTAAATATCTCACAAGTGGCTTAAAGGCTGAATACAATCGTTGCGTACACTACTTTATCTACGACCAAAAATATACAGGGTGTAAAAAAATAAGAAGTGTGTAATAATTCTTCAATTTGATACCCTTTTAACAGGTGTGAAATTAACATTCCTTTTACTCATAACCATACTAAAAAAGGTGAAGTAAAGATATAGTGAGCTAATCGAAATTTGGGATATAAATAAATAACTCCATAAACTGGTTATAAACCTTTTCATAACGAAATTTAGATTTTTCTGGCAACAAATTGTTCAGAGCCGAATTTGCTTTTGTATTAATTTCCTCTGGAGTTAAACAAAATTCATCACTATCACTCATGTTTGCGGAATGCGTCAACTCACGTTTGAGGTTAGTTACAATAACACACTAACATCCGGAACGTATGGGTACAATCAGCTGATGTACGAATAGCGTTATTTTTATTACAACTCTACTTCCGTCAAATGACGAGCTCTCATTGGTCTAGAGCCTATTATGTAAAGTGACTCCTGTTAGGTAAAGATATCATTACCTAATCGGGTTGGCTTTTGGTTTGTAATGTACCTCTTTCTGATGTTACTTGTAATAGCGTTATTGGTGTTTATTGCAATGGTCGTAGATAAAATATTTTACCCAACAAGCCATGTTAAACTTCCCTATCACAAGCGTGATGTCAACTTCTTTACTTCACTCGGTGAAGTAAAGTTTCAACTAGAAATCAGCTGTGCGTTTGAATGTTATTGTTATGCTTTAAAGTATTTTCCTAACCTAGCTTTTGTTTGTAAAAGAACGTTACTGTTAGAAGATGAGTGAAATGGATAGTTTGCCTTCAGATATAGAAAATGAAGCAACTACAGTTATTAAGGGTAAAATATTGTACGTAACCCCTTGTATATTGTCGGGTCAGATAAAATCTTGTACGTTACACGTTACGCAAGAGCGTGTTTACATCACTTAGGTGAATTATGCAACTCGCTTTGCTCGTTGCACAACATTCACCTGCGTGATGTAAAAACGCTCTTACTACACTTGTAACGTAAATAGCTAGTACGTTACACGTGATAACTGCTTCTTTACATCACTCAGGGAATCATACAACTAGGCGAAGGAGGGCAATCCCCTCCAATAATGTAAAGAAGCAGTACCTAACCCCATGTGTTAAACTGTCCTGCCCCGGAGTAATATACTGATCTACTTTACATCTCTAGTGATGTAAAGGGTCCATAAGTTATGGTTACATCACGATTTAAACAGCTGCTTGTTTGAAACACTTGGATCAGCTGATTGTTTTTCATAGCAAATTAATTCCATTACTACTAAACAAAATTGTATTGTGTAATAGTACATCTCCATTATTTCAGATAAACTTTAAATACATATAAAGAAAACCTAATTTCTAATTAAAAACCTATAATATTAATAAAATTACAAGACAAATTTAAATTACCGATAGAGCCAAATCGAAACAGCCGATAACATAATGAAATACAAAGAATGGAACCATACAGAGCGATCTTACGGATAATAACGGAACTAACACGCACGAATTCAACAGATGTTTCAGAAGCCTTACGAAAAAAGAAAACCAATAATATTTTTTGTTAACGAATATAAACTAATAACTTAACGCCATTTATATAAAGAGCATAAAATTCTGCAACTAAAAATACCAAATAGGCCAAATATAAGACATTCCACAATTTAAAATAAATTAATAACACATTCACCATGGCAATTTACACTGTAACAGCTGACGAATTTAATATAACAAAATCCGTGACTACGGTAACATTGTACTTAAATTAATACACACACAAATTAAATATAAGGGAAACAATTTCTAGATATTTATGTATAATAATAAAACCCATTTTTAAATCAAATCAAAATTTGTGCCCACGGACACCAGCCACGAGATTAAAATTTTTCTTGTTAACGAGCCCATTTTAGGCCGTAAGTGATTTATCTTTTATTTGTTCAAATAGATAAGTATATCGTTATCAAATTAATAAATAATAATTAATTTGTTCTTATTATTATTGGTTTTCATTTATTAAAAGTTAAGTTGAAAATAAATAAACAAGAGGAAGTTCAGTACAAATTATACAATTGTTTAAATAACACTGATCCACAGACTAACGTATACTTCTGAATAACATTAGCGCAATGTTTGGTAAATAATAAAATAATATACTAGTGAAAATGTCGTGTTGATTTTATTTATTGTACAAAGTTATAGAACACCCTGTAAGATATGGGGTTAGGAAAAATATTGTACGTTACACGTAATAACTGCTTTTTTACCATCAGTCAGGGGATTATACTACTCGGCTTTGCGTTGTTGTACGAACACCTCCTTTGAATGATGTAAAGAAGCAGTTACCTCATTTATAACATAAATATCTATTA
Source organism: Philaenus spumarius (assembly GCA_018207615.1). NCBI lineage: Eukaryota > Metazoa > Arthropoda > Insecta > Hemiptera > Aphrophoridae > Philaenus > Philaenus spumarius. Next base: position 80,029 of record JAGFPH010001344.1, read on the forward strand.
TTGAACATAAATACTATGTTGTTGAGTTTCTACCATACACGCACATGGGCGGAGTTATCACCACATGTGGCGCCTGGAATTTATTTCTATTATTAAAGGTTTCTGAATTAAAATAACTAGTTCTTCACAACCACCAATGTCACTTATTAAATCAATACATTTGTCTTCACTTTCCAAACTCATACAACACTTGGTCCAACATAAGACGACACCATTGTGTAAAATAAAGAATGCGAATATCTCTGCTCTCTACAGTGTAACACTCACACTTGTTTTTAGTGACGTAGGAGGATTAAAGTCCAGTAGTTCATATATTTTCTAATAGAGAGCAGCTCTTATCAGGGCAAAATATACAAGCTATAAATTTTAAAATGAGAGTAGCACATTTCGACTATTTATGTTTTATTTTCAAATGTTTTTATGATTAAAGTTTATATTAGAAGATGCCAGGAATTTAAAAATACGTGAAAATGCCACATAAACATGACTGTTTACATTAAAAATATTAGTGACGCAGTTGTCTCTGCCTCTTGTTCCAAAACTTCTAAGTTTTACCTATTTCTGTACCTATACACAGTTTCAAACAAATTCAAACTTTGACCACGAAACACTAATATAGTTACCCAAAATATATTAAAGTCCATGGACGTTTGTGTGGTGTTAATATCTTAACGTTTTTGTAATTACTGGCATTTTTAATCTTCATAAACAATAAAAACACTAAAAGATTATGAAAATATAAGTTAAGTTGTGGAAATAAGAGGGAAAAAATAACAATCGAAAAATATATAAAGGTTCATGCAATATATTAAATTTTACTAAAAGCGTGAAAAGTAAAGAACGTTTTAACGCTTAACAATACGCCTTTAAATAGATTTATATATTTGTATGTAGAAAATTAGGTGATAATTTGAATGGATTTAAATATTTAGCGTTTTCATTGAACCATACTGTTCCTCAAACGGTATTCTGAACAAAAAAGAATAAACCGATAACGCTGCAATATACTTTTTCATAAAGTAAACATTTATATGAGCAAGGTAAAGCAATCTTTATTTCTTGTTAAAAAAATAACTAAACCAGCGTACCAAAAGTGCAAAAAACTCATAGATTTCGTTCTTCATTGTGTCCATATGATTAGCGATCAACGACGTCGTAGCTTCGTAAGGACACTGCGACCAGCTACACGATTGTTTTTCGGTGATCAGCTCTTGATACAACCAGTACACTGCTAAGAACATTACAAATACTGGAATTAGGACGACAAAGTTAGACGCTGTGTAGCTGCGATCTGTGAATAAAACAAAACAAAAATCTAACATAAACAGGGCGCTCCAACAGTTACAGATTATAGTATACCTGCATAGGCAGCTTGCTAGTGCTGCGTACATTAGACACCGGGCCATCGGCTACGATTGATGCTGGAAGCCCGTACTAAGAAGTAAGTAAGTAGTATACCTGTGGACATACTTGTTAATCAGTATTTGATTTTTTATGAAAAACTATGTTTCTAAACTTTTCACCTTAGATAGTTTTTTATAATTAAATATCTAAGTTTTACGAAGTCTGATGATAAAAGTTCCAGGACTGTTTTTTTGATAAATTTATCCAACTTATCCTGTTCAAAGTATTGAAACCGCACACACAGTGCTTCCACTGCTGAAAGCAAGTAGAAAGTTCCTTCTTCTGAAATTGTTAAAGTGCAATACCTATTCACTACGCATCAAAGTTAAAAAATCTTCCTTTGAACACCGAATTACAGGCGATTGCTAACAACGACACATGCTCAAGCTCACTAATTTAATACATTCAGAATAAATATAAAACAGGTAAACATGTCTCCAGCACTGCACTGGGTTATATCGCACAGAGGCGTGGGTAAGGAACCGAGGGATGGGTCGACTAAGCAAGAAACCAAGAAGAGTCCCATTGTCGGAAGCAAGGGTTAATACCTTAACCCTACAGCTGGCAAACGCCGGATATACGGCAATAGCGGCCTTTCCTGATCTGGCAATGCCGGATATACGGCGATAGCAGCCGTTCCTGATCTGGCAATGCCGGATATACGGCGATAGCGGCCGTT
>JAGFPH010001344.1:82211-93463 GCA_018207615.1 Philaenus spumarius
ACTCTACCATGAAGAAGGAAAACTGGATTAATACAGCTGCCTGGCCTCTACCGGGAAGAACAATTGAAGATGGTGTGAGCCAGCGAAAGCCATTGGACAACAACATTTTCACGCAGTCTTCTCAAAATTTCTAAACACAAAATCGTCAAACACCAAAAAGTTAAAAAAAAACTGTTATTATTTTTATTTTGTAATAAATTACCTGCTTACACACTTCCTCAGCAAGGGTTAAATTAACTAAATTACAAGTGAAAAAATTTTTGGTCTTGGTCCATGTTTTTCACTTGTAATTTAGTTAAAAACTGTTAACTCCGGACACTCTTTCATGACTAGATTCCGTGAACACGCCCCAAAAGTCAAAACATTATTACAAAAATCTAGTTTCGCCCAACATATTATGGATATGAACCATACTTTTGAGAGCATTGAGGAGAACCGCCGGAAGGTTTGCCGAAAGGAAACACTTTGAACACATGGTCAAGATGACGGAAGATAAAGAGAGGGGAGGGGTGAATACACCGGTACAGATTACATAACCTTCAAACGCCCAGTGTAGGACATGTCCACGATCTATACGTACATGAATGATTCGTGATATTCATTCCATGTTTCAAGTTTTTCAAATGTTTCGTGATTGTGGTTTGTGTTAGATGTGCTGTGTGTTTATTTTAACAAAGTTCCAACGAACGGAACTAGTGTAATATTTGATTTGATAATGATCTGAAAGTTAATAGATCGAAATCGGTCATCTGTGAAGTAAAGCCAGAAGAAAAGGAATAGGAATTGATGTTTTTTCAATAAAGGTACATTATTAAGCTATTAATACATCCCATTCCGGAGGCTAAACCACCTAAAATAAATAATATAAGTTCATTAATTGAAACCCTATGAGGATACTTTGCACCACTTTTTAATTAATAATACAAATTAGAAGAAACATTCGAGATTAATTTCAGATATGCAAGACAAGAATGTTAACTAGATATCTGCCTGTCATGTAAAGAAAGTTCTTATTGCAACAAGTCTTTCAAAACTTATTACATTTTGTAAACTCATAAATTCAGTGTAAAATAACATTCCTGTTACAGTACTTTCTTATTAATATTGTATAGACTCTATGTTTCATAACGTGGCACTCCTCTTCAGGGCAGGGCAGGATTTATCAATAGGCTGCAGCCTAGAGCGGCAAATTTTTCGGGGCGCCAAGTAAAACAAATTTGTTTTTACTGAAAATCATTTGGATTTTATTTGACAGCAGGAAATATTTATAAAGATTGATGTCATGATTTTTATGTTGCTACAAGAAATCAATGTATTTTTTACGTGCTCTATGAAGTGATGGGAGAGCTTAACAGTGCTAGAGGAATCTTACCAGAAGAAGGCAGCAAACATACTGCGTCCTACTCGGTGGTCAACAAGAGACAATGCGTGTCAAAGTTTACGAGAATCTTGGAAAGAAACACAGCTTTGACATAAATTTCAAATGACATGACAGAAAAAGCAACGCCTAGATATGGATCCCGAATAATTCTTAGAAGATTGGAACCCGCTTTTATGGTTTATTTCTGGAGCACTGTATTTATCAGGATTCATAAAATTAGCAAATCCATTCAAAGTGAAACTCCACGTGTTTTGATGGTGAGAGATTTGTATAGTTCTCTGGAGGGTTATTTCACTGAGCAGAGAAACCCCTTTCATTACTTTGAGGAATTTGTCCATGGCTGTAACAACAAATACAGACTAGGTGCGTAAAAAACAGCAAAATACGTTTACATTGATAATAGACTCTTTTATTGGTGGGTTCAAGAAGAAACGAATAGCCTGCTATAACAATTTTCAAGACAGGTATGAAAATAAGAAAGATATTGATGAGGAATTGAGGAAAAAGGTAACTAATCTGTACGACATCTGTACACACGATTTGAATTCTAATTTTGTTGAAGAGTGTATCCACTTCCAAAAGTACAGTAAGACCTCGATAATCCGGCACGCTCGGGGATCCGGTGATGCCGGATTATCGAATATGCCGGATTATCGAGGTCTTCCTTTAAAATGGTTTAGACAGGGAATAAACTATAAATTACACGTTGAAACTACGTAACATTAACTGCTTAGAGAGATTGCCGCTAAGTAATAAATTTTAAAAGCCTAAAACAAAATCATTTTGTACATCAAATATTTATAATATAAGCTCTCTGAGCACTGGATTGTAACAAATATAAAAAAAAGGTTCCGTATACTATCGTGTGAGTGACTCGCTGATATTATAATTGCGATCACAGTCCCAGGCTTCAAGATGATGAAATATTTTTCCTATAATAACCTGATTAGTTTTTTATAAGACATATCTAGCCTTTAAAATAATTTTGAGCATATAAGCGGAGTAATTATGTGTTTTATGTTTTTTCAATGTCTTTTTTGCCGAAACATGAATATAAACAGCAACAGCGTTCAATTAGGGGAGTATGGGCGTAGTAGGGAACAGCGGAGCAGACAAGTCGCGGCGTAGTGATGCTCGAGATGTTTGAACAATCGAGACAATCGACGAAAACATCACGCATTCGTGTATCACTAGTTGGATGTATTACTAAGAGAAGTAGACATAAGTCATAAGTGATTTTAAGTTTTACACAATAAAGACTTTGTATATAGAAATTCGATTTTTTAAATTTTTACCCTAAAAGTCACTGATTTTTATTTTTGGGAACTAGTGGATACCCTGAAAGTGGTTTTAAATCGAACAACTATTTACAAGAAATTCAATGTAACTTTTTCCAAAGATTTCAATTTGTTCAAATAATCTTCATTAAGTGGTATACGTTCAACAAAATACTGTCAGCAACGAAAGTGTTAAACGGTCCCTTCAACGTTTTTAAAGGACGACGAGAGCACTTTGTTTTGAATCGGTTCGATTTTTAGGAGAAATTTTGATTGAAATGTTTGTTTGGACAAGTTTATTGAGCAGTAGATTTTTACACACTGTTTTTAACGGATTCGGAGCCAACAGACAGTGTAGACCGGGCTTAAATCACTCAATAATTACAAAAACTGCTATTTTTAATGAGTGCAAATTTTCAAGATGATTGATGCCGAACTATCGAGTCTGCCGGATTATAGAGTGCCGGATTATCGAGGTCTTACTGTACTGTGTTGCAGGTGCAGGAATTTAGCTCCCAGTAGAAAAATCGTTGCAAGGAATTTCTAAATTTCTGCGGTGTAAGCTAATTCCCTAGAAGATGTGTACCCGAATTCGGACATCGCACTAAGAACAAGAATGTGCTTACATGCTACAAATTGTGCTGCAAAACTATCTACGAACCAGCGTTTCTGAAGGAAGGTTGAACTCACTTCTTTATTGTGTATTGGGCAAAAAATAAAATAAGAACACCAATAAATTCTGTAGTTGTATAAAACTAATCTAAATACACAACTAAAGTGGGCGGCAAATGGGATCAAACCTGCAGGCGGAAAACTCCTAAATCCGGCCCTGCTCCTCTGGTCCTACTGTTTATATAACATATCAAATTAAGTCATTAAGTGTTTAGTCATTTATACCCGAACAATATGGGTTACATATATTAATATGATACTCACTGAATCGCTTTAAAAGGCTGCTCAGACTACAGCGAATACTTGGTGTTATTGGTATAAAATCTGTAACAGCAAATTTAATATTGTATCGTCTACTAAAAGCTGGTAAGAAGTATAATTTGACTAATAGTAATTTGTGTGTTTAATAGAATCTTGACTAATTTCAGCTGATGTGGACCAAGATAGCCTTGGTATAGACGTAACTTATACCTGTTAATTTCAGTACAGGTCATGTTTTACATAGGCCTATATCAAATACAAATCCTAATTATTATTGGAGATAATGTTATCTGTCGAGGTATCTTAATGACGCTTGAAACATAACTTGTTTTATAGACAACACTTTTATTGTACAGTAGCCAAACAATAATACTGCACACAAAAAAGTTTTCTAAACTCTAATTTTTTACAGATTTAAAGTGAAAGTTCTTAGGCCTCAGTAGCATGAATTCAATACTTAGAAATTTTTCACTTAGCGAATTCCCGTAGGAAACATGAACTATTGCAGTGACAATTATGGTAAGACCGAAGGTCGGGAGTAGTTAATTAACACTGATCATGGTCCCCAGAACATATCTTATATTTTATGACGTTTTGGGATGTCATTAAAAAAATATACAAATATATATATATATATATATATATATGTGTTCCCACTCTAGCGGCCACATTTTAAGTCTGACTTAGTCCAAATTTGGTACACATGTTGGTTGTCGCTCGGACAAGTTCGTTAGCCAAAAAAATCCAATGACCGGAAGTAACTCTGTTTTTTAACTTTTCGTCCAATAATGAAACTTTTTTAGAGTTTTATCTAAAAAATTTAATGTAGGATATTATTCTGCACATTTTGTTTTTTTTTACACAACCTTATAGCTCGCTTGGTTCCTCCAAAATCGATCAAAACGTAAAATACCATAAAATTACCCGGTTCAAATGGTGGATTTTACCGCGGCGGCACCTTCTAATCTGAGGCCGATGGCCGAGTTTGTATGCTGCGAACGAAGCGAAGCTCATAACCCGAGGAAGCAAAGCAAGTTTTTCCGCCGCGAGTGGAACGAAGGAGCGCGTGAGTCGAAGCTGGAGGCTTAGGTGCAAACAAATTCTACTAATATATTATCTCGTCCAAACAGGCAACTATTCAGGGCCGTCGTGAATAGAAATTTCCCAAATAGCTGGTTAAAACCCTAAAACATACAAACTTAATTTTGGAAATTGTTTGCTCAACTCACGTCTGCGATTCAGCTGCGTGGTCAAATTAAGTTATTTACTTGCTGCTTTGCTACTTAAGTTACCGTAACATGAATATGTTCTGTCTTGTATCTTCCTGCTGTACGGGGCTTTGTCACTGAGGACTTAGCACAAGGCTATATATAGTGGTGTCACCAGAGGGGTGCGGCCCACACCAAGTTCCACATCCAGAGGGGTGTAAAATTGGCTTACTGGAATTTTAATAATTATAGTAAAACCCCGATAACTCGACAGGGTCATTGACTGGTTGCATGCGATCTTGGCCAAGAGTTCCAAGGTCACTCGCTATAAAAATGTTGTAAAAAATCAACAACAATTTACTCAATTGTCCACAACACTAAAACAGGAAATGATTTTAAATCACTCGTTTTCAGAAAAATAACTCTTGTTCTGAACAAAACCTGAGTTTTATAGAAAACATTGTTCTTTGAAAATAGTTCAAAAACAAAAGCTGAAAAGTCGAAAGACAGGTTAAAGTTTGTAGCTCGTTGAGGGGCGCATCAAAGTATAGTGGAGGCTCAATGGTTTGTATGTACCCACCACTACTTGGGCCAGTTCAGTGTTGGCACTGACACTGATCGCTTGCGTATTTTGGTTGCGTTGTTTAGTAACTTTTTGTGAGTAGAAAAATGGCCGAGAAAAAGTGGAAGCAAATGTCGGTTTCGATGGCGGTGTAGTTTATTGCTTTGAAAAGGTTAGAAAAAGATCTACAGTGCTCGGATGGAGGAACAAAACATCATTGATTGAATGAAAAGGTGGTGTATGAAAAGGATGTGTACCGAACCTTTACGGAGAGAAAAACAATTAAATGTGCCAAGAATGAAAAAGTTAGTGAAACGCTTTATCAGAGGCTTCGGGTACAACGAGAAAACGCATCACCTATAACGGGGCCTGTCCTACAGAAAAAAGCACCGAAAATTTAATAAGGAACTGAAAGAAGGAGAGCCTGTTTTCACAGCAAGTAACGATTCGTTAGATAGATGGGAACAGTAATAAATGGTGGTGTCAAACTTAAATTAAAATTTATAATTGGTCGATCTGATAAAGAAGATTCTAGGTTGTGAAGAAACCTCTGAACAATGGCGTTAGAAACTGGATGGAGCCAGTGAACCAATAGGAGAAGATGAAATTTTTGGAGCTGTGAGAGCCCGAGACATGGTGGAGGAAAAAGATGATTCACAGAACAACAATGAAAGCAGTAAACAAGAAGAAAAGGTGAGGGTTTAAAATGCATTGTAAGAGTCTTGCGTTATTTGGACCAACAAGGATCGTCTGCAATGGACATTCTCTTCCTACAGCGACTTCGTGATGAAGCATCCAAGTGCCGAGTTGAGAACGAAGGACAATCATCGTTAAAGAGGTTTTAACAGCAACTTTAATTTTTCTCTTTTTTTTTACCTTGAATAGTAATCTACCCTAGTCATTTTTTTTAAATTCTACTAGGCAATACTGGACTTAACTTTTGTTATGTTACAGATAACTATTGAATTTACAGTTTTTATGTGAAATAAGCATGTGTTTATTAAAACCTATACATTAATCCTTGCACCTAGCACTCTGTACAACTCAACACTTTCATAGTAGACATTGTGTCTAGTTCTACTGTAATATAATAAAATTGTGTGGATAGTTTATTGACCATTTCATAAAATCAATAATACAATAAATATGAGTTGAGTTAAATGGTAGGTTTACCGTCATATAGAACAGAGTAGGTTTACAACTGTTATGAGTGCTGGTGGTTAGTGCTCTGACGTAAACAGCACATGATTCATCCTGCCAGTGTCTCGAGAGCAGCGATCGTGTCCGTTTGGTATTTGCGCTGCCGTCATAATATATAATATTGGAAGTGAGGTTATCAATGTGTTGCTGCTTTTATTTGCCGTTTTGGAGTTTAATTTAAAAAGTTAATTTTAGTTAAAACAACTTTTTCAATTTATAAACACCTTAGTTTTGTGTTTACTGCTCGCGGTCCTTTCTTTGGTCACCGTTTAATTGATGACGTGTATTTCGCCTACTGTTCAGGCATTGTCGAATCACAATTCTTTAAGAAAAATGGCATTTATACAAAGCTCATCAGTTACTACAAACATTTAACACATTTAAAAAAACATATGTAAATGATCACATTTAGGAAATGATCAGTAATGACGCAAGGACAGACAGACGTGCACATGTGCGGCTTTCCTAAACAATTCCCATACCTAATGAACTGTATATGTTATTTTGATGAAATTTGGCAGAAATGTTTAAAATCCAAAGATAAAAGTATAAAAATAACCACTGAGTTTATTTCATTTTTTTCAAAGTGGCAGTCATTTAAATATTTAGGTTATTCGTTTTGAAATATTTAAATGGCCACCATTAAAAAAAAAAATGTGCACTCAACATATTACTTATGTGCAAAAAAAATTACTTGGATGTTGTCAATGCCTGTGTATTTGGAATACAATAACTCAATGCAGAAGCTAACAAATGTTGTCTACGAGTCTAGCGAACAGCATAAAGATTTAACGCAACCACGAAAGAAACGAGACAAGGAAGATTCGGATAAGATACTTCAGCTACTGGATTTCACCTTATTCAGACAATCCAACTTGGCAAAACATTGTAACTGGTGTTACAGCAGCTAAACATGTGAATGTTGAAACATTTAAAACCATTGGTAAAGACATTGTGAAGGGCCAGGAGGTGTTTTCTTGTAAAATGAAACAAGGCAAAAACAATTTCTTCTGTATCATTCATTAAGTTCAATAAAGGGGAGGCCACTATTGACTCAGCTCTGTTATTTCCGACATTGATTATGTCATCTTCTTCGAGGGAATTGATCTTGCGGAAGTAATGAAATTTGAACTATGCTCCTGCGTTATTTCAAAGTTCAACGGTATTGTTGAACGCAGACAAGCCAAAGCTATCAAGGGCGTTGATTGCGCATGTTACTGCAAATAATTCTCAGCCATTTGTAGCAGCAGGAGGAGGTGGTACAAGTTATGTGCTCGATATGGAGGGTCCTTACTGCATCACCATGGCATAAAGACAGTACATTCAGGGATATAGCAAGATCTTATCGTCGTTTGTGACAGCTAATTATGGCAAGCAACTATAGTTTTTGATGGTTATACATCAGAATACACAATAAAAGACATGACGCATGTTCGCCGAACAAATGCAATTTTCCCCTCTGTGAACTTCACACCAGATAAGACATTCACGGGAAATAAGGAAATGTTTCTCACCAATAAGGGAAACCGGCAGAAAATAATTTCTCTAATCGCTGAAGAAATACGGCAACAGGATGTTCAGTAATTCATGCAGTTGATGATGCTGTTGTTGACATTGTTAAACAGCAGTAGAATTTGAAAAATTAAAAATACAACAGTGGTAGGAGAAGACACTGTGACCTATTGGTATTGCTTATTTATTGGTGTAATCAAGCACACCACAAGCTGTTTTTCCAAACAGAATAACATTTATGATATCAATGCCATTAGATATTCGCTCGGAAATGACTTAGTGAATAGTCTATTCTTTATACATTCGTCACAACACCACATCAAAAATAGTCCATATTGGAAAGCAATTAGTTTTCAAACATGTTGTTTTAGATCAATACTTTCGTGAACTTGCAATATCGTTTAGCTCAACAAACCTTAATCCCAGACAGGTTGAAGAATTTGGAAAGAAGATAATGGTATGTATTTTTTGGTGGAAATCCAGATGATACACTAAGGTATAGAAATATTATTCATAAAGTATCAAAGTCAAAATGTTTTGTTTAGCCACAGAACCTTCCTCCAACGGAATCAGATGTCAAGTACCATAGCCTCCGTGCACCCAACAGACTGGGGATGGAATATACATGATAATATGTATGTACCGAAAACAATGGATTTGCCACCAGCACCTGAAAGTGTATTACGCATAGTAAGTTGTAACTGCAAAACCGGCTGTAGTGCCATGAACTGTATTTGCCGAGAGAATGGTTTGGAATGTACTGGTTCATGTGGTCAGTGTCAAGAAACAAATTGTGAAAATGGTCCGCAGCGAATACAAGATGAAGAAATCGAAAGTACAGATGAAGATTATTGAAAATTGTGAAAAAACAGCCAACTTATTTCAATTTTTGTGCAATAATTGAAAAAGACACATACTTTTAAATAATGGTTTTTTGTTCTTGTAAGTCTAATGTGTAATAAAGTTTTCTGTAATGTATAATAGACAATTTTAGTGATTCAATACCTTACCTATCATCATTTTATTTATATACAAAATAAAAGTATAAAAAATAACCGTAGACTTTACTTCATTATTGTCAAATATTCAAAACAAATTACTTAAATATTTAAATGGCCGCCGTTTTGAAAAAAAATAAAGTCAGTGGTTATTTTTTTATACTTTTATCTTTGTATTTTAAACATTTTTGCCAAATTTCATTGAAATAACATCAAAAATAACAAAGTTATAAATTTTTAAATGAAAGATACAAAATTCAGCCGCCATCTTGGATTTTGACTGATTTCCTGGGCCGGGATTAATGGAGATTTTTAATATGTTAAAATAGACACTTTTTACAATAAAATGTAAAAAGAATCATTTGTCACAATTTTGCCCAGGTCAAGGGAATTTTTACACCATTTTGACTGTACTAGTAGGTGAATGATGACATGATCGTGGAGGCAATAAACAAAGAAGGAAGCCAGCTTAGTGAAGATGAAGATGACCCTCAAGTTACCCCAACTGACCTTCTGCTACTGCATCATTGACATATTGGCAACTAAAAGAAAGAGTGTCATCAAACAGAGACTACTTTTCCCGCCAATATTAACTGCAATACAAAACATGTGAATTTTCTCTGATACAATAATAGTTTTGTATCACTGTTCACAGTGTAGTTTTTGTTTATCAATAAGATTATATCATTTTTAATTCCCCCCCCCCCCCCCATATTTCTTTGTACAGTACTGTACGGGGTATTTCAAAAAGTACTTTACTACTTTGAAAAATCATATTAATTTATTCAGAGAACCTACAGAAGTGGTTGTAGTGTCAATTTGTAGGGAAACACATCAAGTTTTGACTCGCGTAGTTCGCTAGTGCCAAATCATGCCATCACGAACACTAGCGGCAGTTGCGTCAAAGATGGCTAACTTCACTGGACCCGAGAAGGCTTGCTGTGTGTTTTGATTCGATGAATCAAAGTCGGTGACAACAGTTCAGTGTAATTTCCTGAATTATTGTACCAAGTACGCTAAAGATCCTCCTAGTTTGACTACAATTTATGAGTGGCATAAATGTTTTGTAGCAACAGGGTGTTCGGTAAGATATGAAAGATCACCATTTCGTCCAAGCACATCTGACGAAGTCGTTGAGCAGGTGAGACAAAGTTTTGTCAACAGCCCTACGAAATCGACCGGGCATGCATCTCACGAGGTGCAAGTCCCACATACGACTGTTTGGCAAGTGTTGAAAACCGTACAAATTTACGATTTTACAAGCAATAAAAGACACTGATAAGATTGCCCGTAAGAACTTCTGTGCGGATATATTAAATCGAGTGGATGAGGATGAACATTTCTTGGACAACATATTTTTTTCTGATGAGTACTTTTCACTTGTGGCAAGATTAACACACATAACTGTTGAGTTTGGAGCAGTGAAAATCCACATGAAACATTGCAACATGTTCGTGTTAACGTTTTTTTGTGCATTGAGCAAGAACAAAATTTACGGCCCCTTTTTTCACGCTTTCCAGGTCAATGTATTGGCTGTGATGCGCCAATTGCATGGCCTCCACATTCCCCAGACCTGAAACCACTAGATTTTTTCTTATGGGGATTCGTCAAGGATATCGTCTATGTACCTTCTTTGCCGGCTTCTCTACCTGAGCTTAGAGCAAGAATTCATGCCGCCGCTGAGCAAGTTACTCCTGTAATGTTACAGCGAGTTAGGGAGGAAATTGACAAATTGACTACCGATGGGATGTGAGGCAGGATCACCAACGGAAGCCACATAGAGCATCTTTAGTTTAAGGTAAAAAACTTGATGTTATTATTGTTTATTTTCGCCATACCGACTATTGTTTTTTAAGTACAACTAAAAACTTACCGTCCAATAGTCAAATTTCAGCGTCTAACGACGGCCGTTTCGGCTATTCAGCCATTATCAAGTTTAGGACAATGTCCTTCGTCAATAGTTAATTATAAAAATAAAAACACAAAACATGAAACACACTGACACACACGGTTGTACAATTACACGCTCGCACATTTTATATATACATCTAGTGGGCCCACTATCTACTAACGGATTCTTCAGTGAGCACCTTCCCCGCACAATACAATCTGCACAAGCTCCAAAAATAGAATCAAAGTTTACTTACTTTGTATTTTTCCGTCACGTGACTTCTTTTTTCT
>JAGFPH010001344.1:121846-143501 GCA_018207615.1 Philaenus spumarius
AGCAATTTCAGTGACGTCTGTGTGGAAAGTTTTAAGGAGACACAACTACGTCCTTGTCGTTTAAAGTTGTTACAAGCTCTAAAGCCTACATATATATAGCTTACGTGCTAACTTTGCAAATGATATATTGCTGAATGTCGATGAAGATTTTCTGGATCGTGTCATCTTCAGTAATGAATTGAAATTTTCCCTAAGTGGACATGTGAACACCCAAAATGCGCACATCTGGGGGTCAGTTGCAATGAGACTCCCATAAATTGAATGTATTTTGTGTCATATCCCGGCGGAAAGTTTATGGGCCTTTTTCTTTTGCTGATGCAACTGGTGTTTCTTATCTTGATGTGCTTCAACCGTGGCTTTTTCTTCAATCGGAAGAAGCCGAACCGCACGACTTTATGTGGCAGCAAGATGGTGGACTGCCTCACTGGTATAATTGAGTACGCGATTAATTCAACAACGTTGTAGCCGACTGCAAAGGGCTGGATGCCAGAGCTTGTTTCGCACGGCCTCCACATTTACCCGATCTGACACCATGCGATTTTACCTTTGGGGGTTTATAAAGGATCAAAAGTATGTGCCTCCGGTACCAGCTGACCTGTCCAACTTAAGACTCGCTAAACAAAGTTTGGGACGATCTAGGCTATCGACTCGATGTGCGCCGTTTGACGAATGGTGCTCACATTTGAACACATGTAGGGAAAACTGTTTAAGTTGCTCTTTTGATGTATTATTTATAATTGTAAGTTAAATGTAATAAATACTACGAAGCATTAAAATCTAGATATTTATTTTGAAACACGTCCGGTATGTAGAGCTTTAAAAGTAATCACAGCCAATTCATTGCACCTGACAGACGACAGAGGACGTTTTAAGTATTTGCTGATACTTATTATAAATTTCACAGAATAAAATTCCATAAAATCGTATACACAAAACTGATATTAAGTTTTTTTGTCAAACATCATATTTTCTTGCAAATAGGCCTACTTTTAAATACAAAAGTAATTTTAACTTTGCGGTGAATGAGCCTAAATTGCAAGGGGATCAAGCTTATTCAACTTCAACACTCAATTTTACATATGATGAAAATGAAGAAGAAAAACAATTTATTAGTACCGGTAGACTAAAACAACCAATGTGCAAAGTGATGCATTAGCATGATTTTGGTGTGAGTAAAGAAGGGGAGGATAGGTAGAGCAATATACAGGATAGAGGAAAGGAGGGAATGGAGGTATAGATTCCTATTGAAAGGCCAACGAAAGTATAGAAAAAGCCAAAAAGTTAAGGTTAGTCAAACTAGATCAATATGTGAAATATGAATTTAGACTTTTTTCTTCAACATATATTATAAACCTTAATTCAATTCTTATTATAAAGGTGATATTGAATAAATTACCATGAATTAAAAAGAGTTCAAAACACAAAATCATAAACCTCTCAGCTTTAATTAGTTCTACTATATTGTATGGCATACCAGTAAATTTGATTTACAATCATTTATAAAATCTTTATAACATCTTTTTACTCGGTTTATTAATTATATAATAGTTATATTTGCAATTTTTTTCAAAAAATATGCCATCACTGTTGGTCGAATAATAACATATGTTAACCGTCTGGTCTCCGAATTAGAATCAGAAAGGTCTTATTAATAAGAAGCAAAGAAGAGGAAGAAGAAGTAGACGTTTGATAAGGAAGGAGAAGATGAAACCTACAAATTCTCAGAAGTAAAAGTTCTATTAAGTATACAAAGAATTCATCAGATTCTGAATGAACTTAGGCAAAACATGAATAGGCCTAGTTTATTTGGTTTTAGAGCAATTGATTAAGAAAAATAACAGAATAAAATTATTAAAAAAGGCGATTTCTTAGGACAGAAGTTCCTTATTTTGAGAATTAAAGAACCAGGCACTTTCAGTTAGTTGGCAGATATAAAGACGACTTAGACAAGAACAAGATGGCAAATAAGATATTTCAGATCAAGCCAAATAGGAAAACGGTTATACCATCAGGACTTCTGAGGTTAATCTATATATATAAAAGCCAAATACCACTCACTCACTGACTCATCACGAAATCTCAAAAACTACTGAACGGATTGGAACGAAATTTGGTATGTAGCTTCCTCTAGGGCCGTAGGTGCTCACTAAGAAAGGGTTTAAACAAATTCAAAATCTTAGGGGGGGGGGGGGTTTAGGGGTCAAAGTTACTAAATCACGATTTCTCCAAAACTACCAAACGGATTGGAACAAAATTTGGCATGTAGCTTCGATCCTCTAGGGCCATAGGTGCTAACTAAGAAAGGTTTTTAAAAAATTCGAAATTTTAGGGGTTTTGGGAGGTCAAAGTTACTAAAAATCCCAATAAAAATACATAGTATAATATACTTATTGATATATTTTTTTGGTTAATTTACATTTAACTTTGATTTCTCTATCGATCCATGTAAATCCGGATCGGTGCATCTAATCTATATATTTTGCTGCCCCGATCTATATATTTATCATCATATCTAATGATCCATTTGTCTAAACATGGTGAAATCTCAAACAATATATACTATTTATGATATAGATATTCCAATTAAACAAAATATTGTACGGTTATAAGTCTTACAAAATTGTTTTGAAGGGTTTAAAATATTGGTAAATTGGATTTTTTATTTTGTTGCCTACAGACTGATCACAATTTCTTAAAATCTATATAACCTTGAAACAAGAAACCTTGAAACCTTGAACAAATAACTGTACCTTGCCCCTCCAACCCCTCCCTCACTTTCACTTTCCTACTCACTGACCACAAGGCACTGCTGCATCAGTTGGGCTTATCATTTTGATGTTCTCATTCCTCTAAACCCTTCTATTCCTGATACTCCCGTTCCCTCTTATACTGCGGAGGATAATGTTGGGGAAATTGGGCAGCTTTCAGACAATGATCTCCAAAACTCTCAGTCTCCGTCGATCATTGTCCCATTGTTCAAACCACCTAGAAACGTGGGGAAAACGGCGAAAACGTTTTTCTAATACTAATTATGCTAAAGCACATAGGGAGTCTGTCAAGAGATACAATTTAAAAAATCCCGCCGTAAATCGCGAGGCTGTCAAAAGATACAATCAAAAAAATTCTGCCGTGCATCGTGAGGCTTCCAAAAAGTACAGTCAACAAAATCCCCAGGTCAAAATGGCTGCCGTTCAAAAATACAGTTCTAAAAGATGTCACATGAAGGTGCTTCCATGGTCTGAAAAATCAATGTCAGGGTTTCACTACAACTGCAACACCGATTATCACAAAGACAAAACAGTTGAACTAGGTTTTATGATGTCATGTAAATGGTGTACAGCTATGAAGTGGTATATACATATTTTTTTTTTTTTTTTTTTGTGTGTTTAACGTCCTGCTGTTTTGCTCTTAAGGCTAATGAAGACGGGACCTACAGTTTTACGTGGAATCCGAACCACAGCCAACGATGTCTGTTAAGAAACCATTTAGAAAATTATTCGGGGTCAATGGGAATTGAACCCGGAACTTTTCCATTGATGAAGTGGTATATAAATGACATGGTTTAGAACCTATGATTCATATCCTTATGACACACAAAATTACCATCATTTGTCACACTTATTACACCAAAATAATTATGCAATAGCGAAGCATTGCCAGGTCAGCTAGTATAATATAAGAAGGAACTGATATGAAGATGCCTGTCCCCAACACAACTACACCATTTAGAATTTTTCTTAATACAAGTTTCAGTCACCTCAAATGAAATGAGTTTAGCAAACTTTTAAAATCTGAAACTTAACCGGCCAAGATGACTAGAAGCCTATATATAGTTATAGAACTTATTAATTGTTTAAAATGTCTTGATAAAATAACTTGAGTAAAATCATTACTACTACCCCTATAGCTATTAAAACAATAATTTTCTAACTCTACTTACCTTGAACCATTAGTTCCTTGATATCTGGAATTTACATCGTTATATTTTTTTAAGCGTTGATTTTCAGTTCCAACTGAAATACAAAAATGTGTAAGTATAATCTTATATTAGGGTAATTTAGGTAATAGGCGCATTATGTAATTAAGACTAGTTGCGACTAAATTACTGTTCCATAAAGAAACAAACCATAATCCTGAGTGATTTATTGGAAATACAAATACACGCTTCTACCTATTGTTCATAGTTAATAGTGGTGACACTTAACTCAAAATAACAGTTCTTTATAAAAAATATTTCATCAGGTACCGTACATTTTCTAATTTGTTTAGCCGTAATAGTAATTTTATGTTCTAACCTGATACAAAATCTTCTTTTGGTTTTTATAATCAAAAATATAATGCAGAACAACCACAATTTGAATGTAGGCTATAATTAGCACAGGCCTAATATACTCTTGCTTTTTAATGTGTAGACCTACAAATTGTGGAGAATACTAATTGGTAAGGTTTTTCAATTATACGCAGGAGAAATTGTAATGGATATCCCAACTAGGCCTTTTAAGTAAAACTTGAATAGGCCTAATCTTTATCTTATTGCAGGGCAGGTCTTTAGTACCGTTCTGTAATAGGCTGAATACCTAAACTATACTAAATGTTAGTTGTTTAAATTATATTTTTGCTTTTGTTTTAAAACATCATTAAAAACAAATCGTAATAGGCTATAATCTGGTCAACATAGTGATAAATTGAAATATAATTTAGTCATAGCCTAACTTACCCTACAATCCTTTCATTCCGGTCCGTTAATTCTTTAAAATTTTGCATCGATAAGTAAAGATTTAGAAACAGTAGGCCTACTTTTAGGTATTTGATGTGAAAAATCAGTTGTTAGTTTATTTTCAAAAATAAACTTGTAATTAGTATAGGCCTATTTTCCTTCATAACCTTTATTTGCTATTTATTTTACCTAAGAGGGAGAAATAATATTAATTAATGCCAATAATATATTCAATGCAGTTGAAACAAGAAGGCATAGGCCTATGTATGTTTACAATCAATATTATTCTACAAAATGTGTTTATATAAATAATATATTATTTGTCTTACTGCTAAATATGGAGTTTTATCACTACCGTACTGTCTAACTACATCATTTCAACATTTTCTCACTGAATGAAAATACAATCAAGCTTTGTATTTCTGCTTTTTTTAGGCTACCTACCTATTTTTCCGTTTATACACTACCGATGCTAGCAAGACAAAACTACTTTCACAAATTCAACACTATTTTGGTTTAGCTAGACATAGGCCTAATACTAAAAATACCTAAGATAAAAGAAATTTCCTAAAATTTGGGTTAATTTTTAAATTTGTATTAACATAGGAATATCCAAATAATTTGCTTCAACAACTTTTTTTCTAAAATGGAATACTAGGCTAATTAATGGCAAAATAGGCTTAATAAATTAGCCTAACTGCTTTTGTTAACAATCAATAATATTCTTAAAATGTTAGAAGGAATCACTACATACCTTGAATTTCCAAATTCAAATTTCCAAATTCTTGTAAACCCATTTTTACTACTACTTAAATTTAGAATCCTACAGCCTAAAAACCTGTAAATTGAATTAATGACCTTTCATTACTTTATAAATTTAATTACATGATGCTAGGTTTATTAGAATCAGCTGATCCATGGACATTGTTGTTGATAAAAATTTATATTAATTATATAAATCAGATGTGTAACATGTCAAACACTAAAAACACCACATAAATAATTTCACATAGTATTTGCTATTGGCGGGTAAGGATCAATCTATGATATTATGATAAGAATATGTGGCGTATTTATGCATTTTAGTTAGCCTAGCAGTCCAATAATAACGTAAAAATCTCACCATTTACTTAACTTCCCAAAGGCCCATAAAATTGAAATGTCCATAGTTCCAAAATTACTTAATAAACGTAATATGGCACTTTAACCCTTAAGTAGTCACCTGTTGTTTCTGGACATTTGCAGTCACGTCGGGTCTATATGACCCAACATTTTTAATAATTAAATTAATTATAAAACTATAGATTTAAAGAAATGAAAACTCTTTAAACTTGAAAAACAATGTATTTTAATTATTTATTATCCATTACATTTACAATTTACTTGTATAAAACAATACAAAAAACAAATAATAAAGTTTCTTAATTTCATAATATATACATTTTAAAATAAAATTATACATTTTTATAATTTTTAAATTCATTCAAAAACATATTTTTTCTATTCTTTACACTGTTGACAAACAAAGTATGTGTGAGTTTTGCAAATAGTTTTATTGCAATTGATGCAGACTGTGTTATATTTATTGTCCTTGGTACTAGGGCACATGAAACAACGCTTACGTTTTTTGCTTGTTGTGGTAGTTTTTTCTGGCTCATCGGGTTGGATAATTGTTATTCCTCGATCCTCCAGATAGAGTGATAATTTTAACTTCAAATTTCTCGGAATACAGCCATTCTTTTATAACGGACGGGACACCTCAACTCACTTTTTCATCTTCAAGGAACTATAGTGTCCAAAATAATGCAGTAATTTACAATTTAAGGGCATAGGGTAGTAAAGCAGTTATTGAACTTTTTAAATCACTATTGATATTATAAATATTGTGTTTAAGTCATGAGTTATAATTTTTTTTTTTTATGTAACGGACGGGACACTGTTGGGAAGTCAACTTTGCAGCAACTATTTCAATACATTAATTCTGCTCTCCTCATGATTAAAATATTGTCATAAAATTTTAATAACCTAATCATTATATGAATAATTTTATGGTGTATTTTGTTTTCAAAATTCAATAATAATTTATCCTTAAAAAAATTATTTTTGTGTGTAACGGACGGGACATCAATTTGTAACGGACGGGACAAGTTCACTTTGCACTGTGTTTTTTGGGGTATTTTAATGTTTTTTTTAAGAAACTACATGAATATAAGTTTTATATCTTTAATCTATATTATACTAACAGTATGAATATTGAAATATTAACACTGGATTTTTAATAAAATCAACTTTTTTCAGCAAAGTTAGTTTAATGAAAAAGATTAAGTAAATTAAGTTAAGGTACATTTCTTATGCCAGTTGGCTATATAACATGTTGATTTGACGAAGCGATCCTTCATTGATCCCAAAATGACGTTGGGAGATGGGGAAAGGCGGGCTAACTTTGCACAAAATAGTGTTAGCCTCCACTGTTTGCCTGTCCTGTTGACTCGGCCAGAAAAACTTAGAATCACCAACTTTCTTCATGAAGTTCACACTTAAAAAATTCTCATCTCTTCTCTCCACTATACCTGAAAGTGATAAAATTCAATAATAGAACAATTGCAAAATATGAATTTAATTTTTAGGTAGGCCTACTTAGGGTACAAACTTTAGCTTGGTTGAAATTTATTTTTTAAAGATAAATTTGTATTGGGAATACTTCTAGCTATGTTCTTAAAAGTATGTATAATAAAAATATTGTTAATATTGTAAAAATATTATTTTTACAAATTTGGATTTATATGCCTATGATAAATAATAGTTAAAAGTATGTGTTACCTAGATACCAATCATCGTCGTAAACGACTGTCACCCAGTCTCCTTCTTCGACATCATCTGTGCAATATGAAGTATTTTGGCTCTCCATTTCATCTTCAATAATCGGTTGTGGCCATGAATCATCATTATCATCATCATCATCATCATCTGAAGTGTATACTTCGTTGTATCGCAATCTCTTAGCTGTAATATTTTTTTTCAAAGCTGGAACTATAAATCTTGTTGATTCTGCAGTCCTTCTAACAAATACCTCACTGTCGCTTGCCTTTTCAAAGACATGAAATGATTGAATTCCTTTTATTTTTAAAGCCCTGACAAATCTTGGGTCCAATAGTGCTTTATTTCCTTCCACGTGCTCTTTTTCCACATACAGTAAATTTACCCTTTTACACTCCCTCGCTGCACATTCATAAAATTCTTTTGCCGTATTCACTATTACCTTTCGCCCTTTTACAGCTAACCACACCTTGCCTTTGACGACCCCGCCTACTCCATCCACAGCACCTTTTCCGTGGTTAGCTGCAAAGTTATTCCACCTTATTTTCATACTTAAGTCATCCTCCAAAAAACAGAGATTTGAAATCATAAATCGATTCTTAAATTGTGCTGCACAGTTATCACTAAAGAAATCAGCTTCTTTTACTTTAGATGCATCGTAATGGTCAAATATTTGTTTTAAACATGTCCAAACTGAATACTTTGAGTGTGACAGATCGTCACTAACTACAGCATAGGAGTCCACTTTCTTATCTTTTCCCCAGATAACGCAGGTGAAAATTGACACTTGTTGATGCTGCCAGTGGGCACTTTGGATCTCGTCCTGTTGTATTATTGAATAGTTTTCAGCATAATCAAATTGGACTACTATTTTCTCTTCTGTGGCATTTTCTTTCAAATTTTCAAAATGTTTAAATTGAACATTCTTCACAAAAAAATGAGTTTTAAACTTATACATCAAGTTAGAAGCTTTTTGGATTGCCTCTTCAAGCGATGTTGTCCTTTCATGTAAAGTGAGGCGATCATCCACCTCTTCCCACTCTTTGTATTTTATGGGCATACTTAAATCAAAATCTTCAGGAACAATCTCAAATATGTCTTTTTTACATTTCTCACACTTATTGGTCATGCATGCCTCCTTATTTACATCACAACACATCTTATTGATAAGAGTCTTGTAGTCTTTAGGAAAATCCGACCCTTCGAAGCCCCTTCCGATTGCTGCAACTATAGAAGCAAAATTAACGTGGTATTTGCAAACGCAAACATTATGTGGAGTTTCAGACACTGGCAGAACAAATTCTGGTCTAAGTTTGTAAAATAGGCTTTTTGATATGTTGTGCCTATTGTGTTCTTCTTTGAAAATTTCATAAGCTTCACTTATTGTGATTAGCATATGCCTCTTTTGAATTAAACTTCTCTTACCGGTTACGGGGTCTTTAACAGACTTTTTATCTCTTTTACCTGGTGCTTGACGAGAAATGTTATCTTTCATAAAGAAGTTGACTACTTGTTCCTTGGTTTCTACAGGAACAAAACGTTTGGGCGATGAAACAGGAGTTGGGTTAGCCATGTTGACTAGACCTGCTTTTAGAGAATCATTGATTAACTCTTTAATGACAGCTTTCTTTTTTGAGGGGCTGAAAGGTAAGGATTGTTTTACTTTATTCACTGCCTTTCTTAAGGTTTGAGTGCATTTATACGTTCCTAGCCTATTTGGGCTTTTACCAGGTGTAACGTCACTTTGTTTTTTTTTTAGCCGGTAAGCTCTCTTTCGAAGCCTTTCCTTCTCTCTATATTCAGACTGTTTTCTTAAGTTTGAATCCCTTACCTGCTTTTCTCCACCTCTTTTTATTTGCTTTCTTATCATGTCCTTTTCTAAATACTCTTTCCAAGCATCCGGGTCCTTCGACTTTTTCTTTTCTCGCCACTCTTTCATCCGGTTTTTGTTGGTAGGCGCCATGCTGTAAAACAGAATGTGTTTGTAATTTTGTTTTATTCACTAAGGTATTAAAACAGTAAAAAATGTTAATCATTATTGCCTAATACAGGTAGGCCTATAATTTTAAGTGATATTATCATTATTGGTTAGTTATGGATTGTTTAGTTGTTAACCATGTATTCGTATATAGACCCATGTATCGCTTAAACATATAAATTCAAGTAAATTTGGTTGCAGAAATGCTATGTAAGCATGCCCACCCAGTTAGACACTTACCAATCTATAGTAGGATGTTGCAACCTAACCTAAATTGATATATTTTCAATGTCATGGTAAGAATCTTTAAATAATATGTCCTTCAATTAGTTGTCCCATCCGTTACATGTCCCGTCCGTTACACCAAAAACTCCATAAATATAAGATTAAAAAATATAAGAAAAATAAAGGTCAATTAATGCCAAACATAACCTTACTTTCCCAAAGGGTCAAGTTTGAGAACATATTTTTGTGCTTGTAAACTTAGTTAGATCACCTTTTTTGTAACGGACGGGACAACAAGAGTTCATATTTTATTATTTAAATATTAAAAATATCATATTATCTTACCTCATTAAATCTTTGAATGCAATAATAGTTGAAGATCTAAAGTTTCTTCTGCAGCACAAACTACTAATTGATCTCAACTAGAACTGAGTGAAAAAAAAAACTGAAAAAACATATAAACAGTTAGTCAGCTGTTCCATTGTCAAACGGCTGATTTCAAACTTCAGAAAAACCTAGTAAAAATTTTTATATTTTTTTTATGTTTTTTGATTCATATACAAAAAATAAAAATATATTAAATAAAATAAAAAAAGTGTTTAAAATTTTATTTTTATTTTTTTATTGAAAGTAGTGTTTAAAAAAGAATGGCTGAATAGTTGTGATCTGAGACCTTCTTATTACATGACTCAAAACCAGCTGGTGTCCCAAATTTTTTAAGAAAATCCTGCGGGAGAATTTTTGCTGGCTATAATTGTTACTTTTAAACTCAACATAGGCATTAATACCAGTCACATTCAATAAATGGTAAAATATAGCTAGTGGCCATCTTCTTGTCCTTCGGCCAACATTATAATTACTACAAAGTTGATCGTTTGTATCAACCCCACCTTTGGTTGAATTATAAAATGTTAT
Source organism: Philaenus spumarius (assembly GCA_018207615.1). Classification (NCBI taxonomy): domain Eukaryota; kingdom Metazoa; phylum Arthropoda; class Insecta; order Hemiptera; family Aphrophoridae; genus Philaenus; species Philaenus spumarius. The sequence goes on from JAGFPH010001344.1 coordinate 132,499, forward strand.
CAATTCTAGTTTTTTTTGTTCACCTGTAGATAAGTCAATATCTGCAGTGTGATGAAACGACGATAGCAAAATAAGAGCTTTTGATTTTGCTGGAACATACGATACCATGGTTAAGTCTTTGGTAAAGCCAAATAAACTAGTTTTCTCTGTTAAATTATAATGTTAAATTATAACATTAATTTAAAGATATAATTAATTGTAAGTTGGCGTCAGTAAACATGCAATATAAAGAAGTTTTCTTTTTTTTTTCTTAATAACAGAGTTAAATTTGTTTAATTGTTTGGATGTAATTATAAATAAATACAAAATTTGAGTAAAAATTTGTATAAATTAAATTAAAATATACAAATTGAAATTTTTGCTTCAACATACAAATATTTAATTGAAAAAGAAAATACACATAACAAATGCAAAAATAAAATACAAATTGGTATGTGCAAAATATATAAATAATCCAAAATAGTTGTATATTTTGGGCTAATATAAATGAAATAATAAACTTCTCATTATAAAATGGTTTATGATTAAAATCAAACAATGTATGTTTTATTTGATCTATATTAGAAGATATATTTTTAATTTGCTTTTATTAATAAACACACATAATATAATAAGAAATAAAGTACTTACTTGCTCAGAAGATATGTAGTACGTATATAGTCACTTGGGTCAAAATCTATCAATTAACTGTTACACTTGTAGTCACCTCGGGTCTAAAGCGAATTCTTCCTGTTACACTTATAGTCACGTCGGGTCAAAACTGCTAGTTTTGCTTTTAAACCATTCTTGTGGAAGGTCAGGTAGCAACTAAGTTGAAATAAGGTTCAAGACAGACAATAAGAAGGAGAATGAGAGGGGAGAGGAATTTCAACATTAGAAAAAAACATAACAAAGTATGAGTCGGGTCATTATGACCCGATGTGACTACTTATATAACGATAAAAGACAATATAATATAATGTCCCAGGTGCGGACCCAGGGAGGCGACCGCCCAGGGCTTTGAGCCCTAGCCACGAATATAGCCTATAGTTTATATGTAAGATTGCCCGCAAAGGACCTCGTCATGTACAAATAATAGAATTATAAAATAATGAATATAGTTTACAAGGTAGAGGCTACCGTAACTGTTTGACCATAGGGCCAACAAAACTATATGAAATTTAAATAAATGGGTATAACGTACAGATGAATGTTATTTAGTTTATATTTAAGATTGCCCACTGGGTCCCCCACCAAATGAAATGAAATGAGTTAACATCGAGATTAGCTAGAGAAAGAGAAACAAATACATTTTTTTCTCATGTTCTGACAGACAAGCAGCTGAGTTACAACAGTGAAGGTTCGAATTATCTTGTTTACATCCTCCCCCCCCCCCCCCCCAAAGTCCTAATATTTACGAAATAGTTTTGTGATAAAAATAAATTGTTAGTACAGTATTTAAATATTACTGTATTCCTTAACCCTCGGGTAGACTTAAACACTAAACAAGGGAGCCCCGAAACCAGGGCCTTGCAAGGTCTAGATCCGCCACTGATGTACCACATCAGTTTGTAGAATTGAAATACAAAAAGTAGACTGAGGAGTGGGGTCATTTTCAAACATGGACAAGTCCGCTTGAAAACGTTTTACAGGAGAGCCAAAAATCTGTATCTCAACAGTTATTGGAAATTCTAAGCTGATATTTTTTATAGACAAACTTAGTACATTCCTATCTGTTTTCTTAAGTTGGTTACACTGTAGAATGTAACCAACCCGTAATTTTGAAATAAAAAGTGGACTAGTCCATCTTTGAAACCAAAGAGAGGACTTGACCGTTTTTGAAATGAAGGACAGCCATTTTTTTAAAAGATTTTATGTTTTTGAAACTCATACCATGGCAATTTAGCTTAAAAAATGGGCAAGGTGTTTTTCTGTAAATACCAGAATAATGAACATGTACTCAAATTGAAACATAAAAGTAGGCCATTAAAATGAAAACAATTTTACACTTAGAAACATATTAGCCTTTATTGTTTCAACACAAATTACAATAAATTCTCAACTAAAATAGTGACATTAAAACAAATTACTGGTACTATAAAACTGAAAATTAGTTAAGTTATAACAATTCTATTGCTGCTAATAGTTTATATTTTGTACAAAAAATTTTAAACCAAAAATGAAATAGGTACGGTATTAAAAATTATTTAACTATTAAAATTTGACGCTTATTTTCCGAATATGCCCCCCCCCCATTCTTTTGGACTAATTTCCATGGAATTTTATTTATAATTTATTTTATTTATGAAACAGTTGATCAACACCATGTACTTTCAATACTACACTGGAACAAACTATCGGCTATGACAGTTGAAGACGTGAATAACAGATGTTTAGTACCTAATAGCATTGTACTTGGATAACCTAATAGAACTCCGATCCAATGCATTATTTCAATTCACTGGAAATTCGACGATAGTGGCGCGATCTATGGGGGAAACGACGAAAGCGGTGTGTAGCACCATAGATCATGAATAATAAAATAGATTATGCATGCATACGGCGGCAGTGTGACGAAAAAAAGGTTGTCGGGAAAATATTGCATGATTGCGCCGCGGGGTAGCGCTAGGGAGAAATCATTCAAGGCATTGGTGCTACACACTGCTTTCGTCGTTTCCCCCATAGAACGATCCACTATCGTTGAATTTCCAGTGGATTGAAATAATGCATTGGATCGGAGTTCTATTAGGTTATCCAAATACAATGATATTAGCCTCCTCTAGTATTGAAATAAAATGAAAATAACTCTGGCAATAGTTTAACTACCGGTCCTAAATAATTTAAATGCAATTGTTTTTTCTTTTCAGAGTTTTTTTATATTTAACTTAAAGGAGCGTTTACAGGAGCGAGTTTTTAACTCTCGAGAGTGGTGTGTAAAGAGTTCTGATAGTTCTCGCCGAAAGTAGAGGAGTAGCTCTCCGAGAGTTGTAATGTTGCATAATCCTCGCCAGTGTAAACGTTTTTCCCCACGCTCTCGCCGAGTTCCTCTCACGTCTAAACGTAGCTTAAGAGTAATATATAGAAACTAAAGAATGAATTGCCCTGCCCACTGTTGTTGATGGGGTTCGACTGAAGCTGAAGAGGAGGCTATAAGTAGGTAGCTTAGATCAAGGGCTTCTCTGGAGTGCTCAGCTGGACTTTGTTATAAAACAAGCGACCAGAGCTATTTGGGCTAATAATCAGCTCTATGGTAAAACATGGAGCATTACCCCCAAAATGGCTGCCTGATCATACACTGCCACTGCCAGGCCAATTATAGCATGTGAGGCCTTGGTGTGGTGGCAGAAGGTCCAGCAGACTGGTGTAAAAAAAGCTACACAAGCTAGGATATGTAGGAATTTGTGGAGCCTTGCACTCCCGCACCACATCAATTATGGAGGCATTTCTCAACCTGCCTTCTCTGCAAATTCACCTGCAGAGTGTTGCATTGTGTTCTGCCATGGGGACTCATAATTGCAAACCAGGAGATCTTGTAGGCCTATATGGCAAGAGCTTCAGAGGCTCAAGATGGACCTTATAGTGTTAGATACGATGAGGACACTGATCTTTTACCATTCCTTCACGGTCAATGGTCTCCAAGAGATGGACCAGGTAAAAGCACACAAGAATGGTGTACGGATGACTCCAAAATGACCAGCGGAGATGGAGCAGAAATTTATGGTCCTAGGTCCTAGGAGTGTAGCTTAACTAAGGATACCATCGATTTTTCAAACGGAGGTCGTTGCGATTGAACTCTGCACCCATCAAATCTTTAAAAGTTGAATTAAGGGAGCTAGGATTGATATTTTTTCTGATAGTCAAGCCGCCCTAAAGGCGCTGGAATCATTCACTTTTGTATCAAGGCTAGTTTGGGATTGCTTCAAAGTAGTGAATGAAATGGCTAGAGTTAATGAAGTTACTCTTAAATGGGTGCCGGGCCTTGTAGGCATAAAGAGTAATGAGGCAACGGATTGCCTTGCTAGAGTTGGAGCCAAAGAGCCCTTCATTGGCACAGATCCTTTTTGTGGGAGGCCTAAGAACCACCTAAGAGATGTTGTTGCAATCTTAACGGAGAAAAGTCGGTCCTCCTCACATTGGAATGATGCTCCTGGACAGAGGCTGGCTAAAGTGTTCATTTGTCTCTCTAAGTCGAAAGCTCCTATTGACAGGGAAGAAACAATCTTATGCGGATTGTAGGAATCCTTACTGGTCATTGCCTGGCCAAGTACAACCTCAACAAAATGGGGCTTGTTTCGGAAGACTAACGTTTCTGCTCCTATGGGATTGAATCGGCTCAACACCTGCTTTGCGAATGCGAGGGTCTCGAATGTAGGAGATTCATGGTACTCGGAAATGTTTTTGTTAGCCCGGAAGAGTCTGTGGTGTTGATCCCAAGACCCTCCTTGGTTTCATAAGAGACCTGGAAGGTATAGGATGATAATTAAAGGGAAAATCTTACCACAATAGATCCTAGTGGGTCACTGTGGTGGGGAGGTATTTCACTCTATCCCATAAAAAAAGAAGAGTTACAGTATATGTAAAGTTTCAGGGGCGCAAGTTTACTATTCAACCCTAGGCTAACCTATGGCAACAGGAATGCAATAATAAAAAAAAACCTAAAAGGTTCTAACCTATAGTATTTAGTCACAGTATGTTTACCTGTAATCAACATTTAGCAGTAGAATGTAAAACGTCATTGACTGCAAAAATATTAGGCTAGGGTCGAATAGTAAATTTATGCCGTTTTCAAGTCTCTAGCTTCATAGAAAAAGTATGAATTATTATTTATTTTTAAAGTTTCACCTCTTAGACACAAGTATTCGAAATGCAAATTTTTTTTGTTCTTGTATAAAGTGGAATTTATTGTAGTTACCTGTTTTAACCACTTGGATTGACTTTTTCTGTGTACCATTTGTTTTACAGGTCGGTATTCCCGTTTTCATCCCTTAAACATAAATAAGCAATAATGCGAGACGTCTGATTTTGTACCTATGTATTACATAATAATAATAATAATTATTGTGCCTAATTTTAACTCTCATGAAAATTAACAAGGGCATACTCAAAGACTTTACATCTTTATATATATAAACAAGATGGAAAAATGGTACACTTTTTCGAGACTTCAGCTCGTTTTTTTTTTTTAATAACTGACAAAATCGGGTTTCCCATACTCAAAAACATATAAAACGATACCCCACACTGTATTTTCAAAATTTTTACCCAAAAATGTGACCCCAACGTGCTACGACTCATGCTAGAAAGCTTTTCAACTCTCCGCAATAAAATTACGAAGATTTTGGCACCACCAGAAGTTTTCTACGACGTCTGTGAGTGCATATATCGTGAACAGAGACACACAAAGATTTTCGCATGATTTCAATACTTCGGTATTTTAATGCGAGCCGAAGTAATATTCAGATTTTTATCGTTTTTATTATTCATATACCTATACTGCAATTAATTTTTACTTTCTCCCCCTATACCATAGTATATGGAGAAAGTATTGTATTCGTCAAAATTTTCGAGTTTGAGTTTTTGGTGGAAATATCCGTTTTGGGTCCCCTGAACCTAAAAAAGTGGTTTTCGGAGTGATGTCTGTGTGTGTGTCTGTGTGTCTGTGTGTCTGTGTGGATGTTATCAGACCTAGAGCCTAAACCAGTCGTTCGATTTTGATGAAATTTGGTATGGAGGTACTAATCCACGGTATCTCCAGGCGTTTTTTCATTTTTGTTAATTTTTTATTTTTAAGGGTAATTTTCCCATAAAAACCCATAAAATAACGGAAAAATTAAATTTTCTCAAAAACGGCTCTAACGATTTTGATTAAAATTTTATAGTTTATTAGGGACCTAAAGTACTATAAACTGTAAAATTTTAATCAAAATCGTTCGAGCCGTTTTTGAGAAAAGTTGATTTTTCCATTATTTTATGGATTTTTATGGGAAAATGACTGTTAAAAATAAAAGAATCACAATAAATTGGTAATAGTATTTTTTTATTAACTTTCTATAATGAGGGAGAAAGTATGTGTCAGTTTCCTGATACCGTTTATTTATTTGGCTATCTCTAATTTGAATTGCTGTTACACATTTTTAATTAGATATTATTTTAATGTAACCGTTACATTATATCTTTACAATTCTAAGTTTACAACAAACAAACAAAAATGTATTACTAATTTTTATATTTGGTGCATGAAACTTACTATGAACTGACAGCAGCAGATCATCAGCTGACATATGTTTTGGTCTGACCATGACCATAATAGTAAACAAAACTGTAAAAATTTATTTCAACGGATTGATATCATTCAAACACTATAATATTTTTGTTGTTTAGGTTTACCAACTATTTCAAAATATTTGTTAGGAAGGAAAAGTACATTTGTTTCCAAGGCAACAAATATAACAATACAGTCCTAGGTTTGTTTTTATTACACTACTTGCATAATTTTTTAGCTTAAGTTGCAAAACAATACAGTACTTCGCAGGGTCGTCCAAAGGAAGGGGCAAGTGGGTCAGCTGTCCAGAGCGCCATATCAAGAGGGACCGAAACGATTTGCCCCTCCGAAATAAAATTTTATTTGCACTGGAGTCAGACAATTTTGTTAGTGTCTCTATTCTTATTTACCAAACATTCATGACTACTAGTCTATACAGTATAGTTTTTATGAAAACGGGTCCATAGAATGAGTTCAACCCGGGTACGGTAGGGGACGCCCAACTTAAACTTGCCTCGGGCGAATACACTCCTACATTCGATTCCACGTTCACCGAGCAGTACAGGTCTTACGGGAGAATAGACATGCTACTACCATTGCAGAGAATACCACGTTTATTGTCATGCGGGTTGCGTCAACTGACTGAGCGTTGCATGGGTGTTGATGTTTTCTAGTTGGCTATTATCGCTGAGACCGTCATATGGTTAACATGGCTTATGGGCGCTCTGTACTACACGGTGGAATCGAGTGTAGGGACGGCCTTGGTCCTTTGAGTTACGTTTCTCAGAATTTACTAAACTAGATCAAATTTATTTACTTAAGTTAATTTGTACTTACTTTACATCCAGAAACTTAAAGATAGAGCATAAGCTCCACAATACTTTAATGGCTAATAGAGATAATGATGTGCAATCACCTGGAGTTACATTGGTGGGAATGAGAGAGAATTAACTACAGCAGAGTAGTGCCACTACCCGTTTCAAAAAATACTGACAGAACCAATATATCAACAAAGTTAACCAGCGTCAAATATAAAGAAACAATTCAGAAATAATTTTATTACTGACGTTGTTAACTCAAAATAATTCGAACCGCTGATGTTATTTTTAGTTAATTTCCAAAATTAAATTTATATATTTTATGGTTACAACTAAAAATTTGGGAAATTGGTCTACTCACGAAGGCACTGAAAAAGGCTGCCTGTGTGTAGGAAAAATATTAGAATTTATTTGCACCTAAGCCCCCAGCTTTGCAAGTTTGTACCTGGAAAGGACCTGAATAAGGATGGCCTCGGGTATGGACTGCTCGGTTGGAAACTCGGCCATCGGCCTCAGATCAGAAGATTCCCTCACGTGGATTTGAACCGGGTACTTTTATGGTATTTTACGTTTTTATCGATTTTGGGGGAACCAAGCGAGCTATAAGATCGTGTAAAAACACAAAATATGCAGAATTATATCCTGCATTTATTTTTTTTCGGTAAAACCCTAAAAAAGTTTTATTCTAGTAAGAAAAGTCTTAAAAAAAAGATACTTCCACTTAAAAAGCGTGCTTCAGGTTGCTGGATTTTTTGGCTGACGAACTCATCCGAGCGGCTTAGACAACCAATGTGTGTGCGAAATTTGGACAAAATCGGACTTAAAATGCAACCGTTTATATGCATATATAAATACAAATTTTAATGATGCCAAAAAACATGTTCTGGTTAAGTGCAATAGCTCTATATTTTCACCACTATAATTAGGGAAAAAAGAAAATGGAAAAACTAAAATGTAAATTTCCATCTTTAATGTTTTTTGATACTGGTAACAGAAAAAATGAGTTATTTGACACAAATCAAATTTCCTAATTGGTGGATGGAATGTGCTACACTTGCATTGATCTACAGGCCAAAATCTTATATTTAAAAGTGAAAAATCTTCTGAATTTTGTTTAGTTTTACTGGGCTAAGTAGTCATTATCACAATATAGTGTCTTCATTAAAACATTTTCAACATGCTGCACACAACCAGAAAATAAATATGGTTTGCACTAATTTGTATAAAATATGGAGAAGTTCAAATATAATTTTAATACACAACAGCAAAAGAAAACAATGCCCAAATACATTTTTCGCTAATTTTATGAATTACCAGAGTTTAACAAATTTAAAACACATCGGCAGAACAAGTTATGAAAATGTTACTGTGCAATTTATGCACAATATAATCCTTTATTGTGATCAGTAAGATCTTTTAAATCAATTTGAAGTACAAGGTCTCATAAAAAATATTGTGAATTAATTTTTATAGCAGCAACTGCTGACGCTACATCCATTTGATTTACGAGGGATGTTTCCAAAGTTCTGGGAATTGTGCTATAATTAAATTACGCAGAACTTATAGGCAATGTTATTGGTGCCAGACAAGTCTTGACGTGTTTATGCAACTATCTAGTGCAATATTGTTCAGTCTGATTTAGGTGTTCGACTGATATAGACGCGTTTTCATAGCACTGTTTTAGTAACCATGGAAGACGCAGCAAAATCTCAAAGAGCAATAATTTTCTTTTTGTGGAAAGAAGGTGTGAAAACATCAGAAATTATTCAGCGTCTGCAAGGAGTATTTGGTGAGTCTGCAAAATCCAAAAGTACTGTTTATTGGTGGATCAATAGTTTTAAAACCGGTATAACATCACTAGAAGACGATCCACGCAATGGGCGCCCAAGCACATTGGTGAATGAAAGAAACATTACTGCCGTCGAAGACCTACTAAAAGAGGGCAGACGAATAACTATTCGTCAAATTAGTGTACGCCTAGGAATAGGTACACGACAAGTTCATGACATCTTGCATGATTGTTTGGGCGTTAGCAAGGTTTCGGCGAGCTGGGTGCCAAGGCTGTTGGGACCAGAACAGAAACTCCATAGATCTGATACTTGTCGTCAACTTCAAAAGCTGTTACCCCGTTGCGGTGATGAATTTTGGCAACGAATAATAACCACTGACGAAACATGGATTCCTTATTTCAATCCTGAGACCAAAAGTCAAGCCAAAGAATGGCGCAAACGTGAAGAAGGGCCTCCACTTAAGGCACGTGCATTTACGTCTGTTGGAAAGGTAATGCTTACTGTATTCTGGGATTTTGAAGGGATTATTTTTATGGATTATCTGGTGAAAGGTACTACAATTAACGCAGAATATTATTCAAATTTATTATCCGGACCACTGCGAAGGGACTTGTCAAAAAACGGCCTAGGAAGTTGCATAAGCGTCCGTTATTGCTACAGGATAATGCAAGACCACACACTGCAAGAAAAACAAAGGATGTTTTGAACGATTTACGATGGGAATTGCTTCCGCACCCACCTTATTCCCCGGATCTTGTACCCAGTGATCTTGCACCCGGATCATCTGTTCCCAGATTTGAAAAAACCCTTACACGGTTTTCGATTTGAAAGTTTAATTTACGTAAAACGTGCCATAAACAGGTGGATTGAGGAGATACCAAAAAAGTTCTGTGAGGATGGCTTAGAAAATTAGTTTATCGTTGGGATAGATGTATTCAGTTACATGGAGATTATGTTGAAAAACTACATTGTAATATTGACGAAAATTAACAAAATAATAAAAGTTATAGCTAAATTCCCAGAACTTTAGAAACATCCTAAGTAATATAACCGATAGGAAAAAAATACAAAAAAACCGATAGCCGATATAAGAAAGACAATATCAAGTTTGAACATGTTCTGACTTGTCAGTCAGCTTCCAGAGCTGCTACAGTGAGGTTGCGGTCACTGTGTCTGTCATGCATCATGGATTAAGTTCTGTTTCAAGTTGCAAAAAAGTGTCAAAGAAGCTCATCAAATGTTAAAATCAGTGTACGGCGATAATGTGGTAACTCTGAAAACTGTTTACAAGTGGTATGACCGATTTAAATGCAGAAATGAGTCGGTTAAAGACGAGGAAAGGTCGGGACGTCTAAAAAACAGATAAAAATGTGCAAAAAGTGGTCAAACTTGTTCGTTTAAAAAGGCGAATGATTATTTGAGAGTTTATCTAAGAACTTAACATCTCATACAGGTCCATGCAAAGCATTTTAACTGATAATTTGCAAATGAGACAAGTGAGTGCAAAATTTGTACCCAGACTTTTGACGGATGGACAGAAGGAAAATCGTGTCTCAGTTTGTACGGAATTGAAGGATCGTCTTCTTGCAGATCCGGACTTCGTGGCCAAAATTGTAACTGGACGAAAATTCAGAGTTCTCAATGGAAAACCATTAACTCCCCTCGCCCTAAAAAGGCACGTCAGTCAAAGTTGTACATCAAGGTCATGAGCATTGGTTTTTTTTTCGATAGTAAGGGCATAGTGCGATCAGAGTTCATTCCAAGGGGAACAATTATAAACTTTAAATTTTACAAGGGGGTACTGGAATGTTTGCAAAACAATGTACGAAGAAAGAGACCAGAAAATGGGCCAATGGCTTCCTTCTTCGTCACAATAACGTGTTTTGCCACAAGTCACTTTTTATTCGGGAGTTTTTGGGCGGAAAAAGTGTTCCACATCCGCTTTACTCACAAGATTTTTTAGCACCATGCGACTTCTGGCTCTCCCCAAAAATAAAAATCGTGCTAAAAGGAAAACGTTTTGACACCATTCCCGAAATTAAAATGGCCACAACCCAGCAGCTGAAAGAACTTCCGAAAGAAGCCTTCCAGAAATGGTACCAGTCATGGATTCAACGTTTGGACAAGTGCATCGCTAGCCAAGTACAGTACTTT
>JAGFPH010001344.1:143511-162864 GCA_018207615.1 Philaenus spumarius
TATTAATTAATTTTGTTAAATCATGGTGCTCTTTTCAAAGGTGTGTTATTCATGCTCACAAAATTTAATCTAGGATTAAGATTAAAAATGTAATTTACAAAACACCTTCGTTTGTTTAGTTGGCAGTTGCTTATGTTCTTAAACTGGGTCAAATTTTGGATTGACATTTCATCGACTTTAAAAGAAACTGACAATACAATTCTACAAAAAATCTAGGAAATCATAGATTGTGTATTTAATATATGTAAATAAAAGTAATGGTTTTACATCATAATTTATAAGTACATAATTTATTTTAACATAGTTCGTTTAATATATTTACAAAATCTTATTTATATTGCACACAAAATCATAACTATAATATATAACATGAATAACACAAACTTAAGTTTTTTATTTGAGGTAAGAACATTTAAAAATGGCATTGGTCAATACTTAGTTTATACATTTTTATCATACAAATGGCTTAGCAATTTATTATGTGGGCCTGGAAAACATTTACTATAAGTAAATTAAAGTAATACAAAAGTATACGCTATTATACAGTAAATATATAACAAAGTTTAATTGTAAACAAGACAATTTCATATTACATTTATTTTACAAAATGAATAACTCTTGTTTTTTTTTTTTTAAATACCGATCACAAAGTGCTAAGAAGAATATACAAAATAACTGTTTTAAATGAATTCAAATCATGACTAGTATGACATGAAATCATTGTTTAATAGATATTTATAAAATTGTCTGGTTTGTAAAGGATAAACAAACATAACCTGCAAAGTACTATTGTAATAATAAAGCCTAAAACAAAATTTACGATTCAATTTGTCAGCTGTTTTGTACAGTATAAAATAGTTCATATTTTCTCCCACAAGGCTTGATTTTCAAAACATCTTTAAATATACCTACGTACTTAAATACTGAAAACGTTTTCCTTCAAGTATTAAATATCTGTATTTAATCGAATTAAAACAATATTTTTTTCCACTATATTAATACATTCAGGAAATAATATGTTGACACATTTCACAAACTATCTTTAACAGTGCGATCCATAAATCTGAATCCATCCTTTATTTCTGAATGAATTAAGATTTCTGTTTAGAACCAATTCTTCATTTAGCAGTACCATTACAACTGAGAATTGGTCTATTGATCAATTTCAACCCTCTACGAAAAAAATGGCTTCTGAGGAAAACACTTGCAGATTTCGGGTTGATTTCAATGTTATGCTTTTGGAAACTGTGATAAGGCGCCCACTTATCATGCGTGTAATAAATGTGTTTGAAAAAATGTATGTAAAGTATACCAGAATAAAATTGAATATTTACAAAATATACAAAAGCGTACCATGAAGGATGCATGTGTAATTTATTCATTGAATAAAAGAAAAATATGTTACTATCACTTAATTTACCAAACATCAATTTAACAATTATTGAAGTTCAATAAAAATTAACTTTGTCATAATTTTTATAATTCTTTGGACCTTCTTCTATAAAAAAGCAACTGAACACTTTTGGATTGGGATATAGTTACTATATTTGGTAAATTTTTGAAAATAGGCTTGCAAAAAGCAAAAAAAAATCCGGACGAACCAACAAGGCCAGTTTTGCCACTTCCAGGGTTTACTTATTTAATAATGACAATTACAAGATATTTACATATCTTATTCGATTCAGAACTTATCTTTTCCTGTTCCCAGGCTAATTTTCAACTTGCTCTTCTCCCGTCAGTATGAAGGCAGCAAAGATATTATTTTTGTTATATTTTTGTTACACATGGTGCTAAATTATGTATCCATCTCCGCAAATATTTCTCGCCAAACATTTGATTGCTTATTTTTTTTAAATGATCCTTATGCAGAGGATCCCAAAGAATGATTTGGTTTCTAATTTTATTAAATTCAATTCTGAACAATCCATATTTAACCACTGGAAAATTAATATCACAACAATAATCAAACGCGCGCTGAAAACAACAAACCTTTCATGTTCCTGTCCAAATATGAACGGCGAACATTCAAAGAGTTAGTTAAAAAAACCGACAGAAGATGGATTATCATGAGCGACGTGTGGGCCCAGTACAAATATAACAAATTGAATGCACTCCTTAATGTTGTAAATTGTTTTTGTTTTTTAATGTATTGTGAAAATGTATTTAATTTAAGTTATCATCGCCTGTGGATTGTTTTCAATATTTTATAAATTAATGTTATTTTGTACTTGTATACAAGTTGTATAGTTTTATGTTTTTATAGTAAGATGTTTTTAAATTAAATTTGTAAATTATTTATAACTATTGTTTACTATCTAATGACTTGTCTTGTGCAATGAATAATTAACTATGTACGGTATCTATCTATACATGTAAATAAAATTGAAGTATCTGTGATGGTTATTCACACATTACCAAAACCTGAACACACATTTATAAATTTGTTGGTCCGTCTGTCTGTGCTAATCTCTGGAATGGCTAAAACAATTTTGACAAAACTTACTAATAAAAGGACTTTTCAGAGAATATTTTACTTCTTATTTCGAAAATATTTAAAATTCCCGATAAAAATTAAAAAAATTATGGACAAAATTAGGGATTTTGTGGATAAATGTTGGGTATATTGTGTGTCTATTACGATCTATGTCTTACATTATGTACAGGTCACAGCTACCCCCACCACCCAACTTAGATCCAAGTGCCTCTGTCCTAATCAATCATCATTTAAAAAAAAAATCCTATTAACCCTTTCCACTCGAGTGTCGGGGCAGCCCCGCACCCTACTAATCCGCACGAACTCCAATTTCTGTGGTAAATAAATCTTAGAAAATGTAATGTTTGCCGTATTTGGCCGCTCTGTAAACAGCTGTCGGCTTTCGCCGTTGTTTGGTTCCTACTTACATACAGTGTTTTTAGCGTTACTTAGTTTTGTTGTCCTAGGTTATCGTGTGTAATTTCACAGTTTATTTTTTAATATTGTTCTTTTTACAATAATGATTGTTGTGAAATAAAATGAACAAAGATAATGGCAGTTATGAAATGGCGGGAGTGGCGACGTAACTTTTGTTTCGAACCTGACTGATTCCAATATTACCAATAAGTCTTGAAAAAAACTTAACTTACTAGTTTTGACCTAAATAATGCTGTTGCTAAGCAATAAAATAAATAGTTGAGGCAATTTTGTACAAGTTGGTGTCTAAACTAATTTTTTTCAAAAAAACAAATTTTTTACGAAAAACTCGTTTTTAAATTATAATTTGTTTATAATGTATTATTGTGTCTAAAACATGTGTTATCCACGTCATTTGTTTGTAAGGATGTAGACAATAAAAATCAAGCAACAAATATAGGCCTTCCCATTGAAGTCCAAAATTCTTGTTTTTTTTGTTACAAATTTCTATTTTTTTAATAAATAAAAATAAAAATAATATACTTTAACTTTTAAAACTGACAGAAATACTTTTTTTTCGGAGTAAACAAGTTACAGTGCAATATTCGCTCAAAATTAAATGAAGCTGATATAGCAACACTAGGTCCCCAGTAATTGGAGTGGAAAGGGTTAAAAAATTGAAAAAATTATGAACAAAGTTAGGGATTTTGTGGTTTGCATTGGTAACCCCATAGGTCACCGCAGAGGTTTGCGAGCAGGGGCAGAGCACCTAGTAGAAAAAAGAGTTTCTGTATACAAAAAAAGACAAATTTTTTATTTATTTTTGGAAATTGTGGTTTTTCCGACATGAAGTAACACGCAACATTTTACTCTGCATCATTCACCGTTCAAAACAAAGGACTTTTTGTTAAAAACAAAATGGCGGTTGGAAGAAAAACACAGTACTTTAAGGCATAACTTACTAAACATTAAAATTTTATTAAATTTAAAATATTTATTTATAACGAATAAATTATATCTTAATAACTTAATTATAAAAAAACACGGAAATACTGGAAACAAATTAGTTGATTAAAAAATTTGGTACTTAACCACATAACGGGAGGTTTGTTAAGTCAGGCCAAATAGACAACACCTGACACAACATTTTAGCAAACAAATCAGCCTTCCAAAATGTACGATTAGTTGATTCCCATAGTAAATATTTAAACTAGAAACACTTTTTAAAAAAAATTATTACTGTACAAATTCTTTTATTATTAAAATACTGTTTAATATTATTACATTTGAGACAAATCAAACAGTGGGATGTCTAGAAACCATTCAAATTAATACAGGCAGTTTGATAAATTCTAAGGAACTAATATTATGATTTTAGTAAAACTTGTAGGAAGTTTCTAAACACCCACTAATCATTATTTCGATATATTTGTGGCTAATATGCAAGCACAGTACTTTTTTTTTTACAAATACAAAGAAACATAATATGTAGGTTTACATTAAACAATAAGATATTTAAAATGAATAGTAAGAACTATTACATAAAAAAAGTGTGTGAGACTCTAGCGCTTTAGAACTGAAACAGTTGATTTTATGCATTTAATATATTACAATATGATCGGCTTTGAGGTTAGAAATTGTTTAGAATGGATGTATTTTTACAATTCTTTTTGTTTGCTTCATTTTTCGACAGCTTAGAAACAAATTTGGCTTACAAATATAAAACTATATTTTAAACTATCACTACCTTGGACTCTAGGTCTGAAATATTGCTATTTTATCGTACAAGTTCAAACTTTTATTAATTTATAAATATAGGCCTACTGACGATGAAAAATTGAGTGAATTTTGAAATGAACAATAATATAGTTTTGCCTAAATGACTGGTTTTAAAATATTTGGGATTAAAATTTACGATTTAAGTAGGTCTATGATTAAAATGTACCTTTTGTTTTGTTTTCTGAAATGTGATTTAGGTCTTTGAGTAAAATATTAAATTGTAGGCTCTACATTTACTATGTTAGAAAAATCTCTAACGGCAAGAACACTGTTAGATATAGTTTGTTGTGTGTAGGCCTAAGTAGTTTCTTTAGAAGTAAACAAAAAGAATTGAAAACAATAAACAACGATTCAAACATATAACAGATGATTTAGTCCATACTTTAACAAAAATTAAGTAAATATTAAAACATGTACAGAATAGGCCAATACGCAAGAGTCTACTGGTTCCATATGCTCCGTATTAACACAGTACACACGGTGCAAGCGCGTTGACTGTCTATGACGTTTACGACGGAAAGAGTACAAATGATTTTCTCTCTCTTTCTTCTCTCACTGAGCATGTGCATCAAATGATTCTCCTACCGTTTCATTTCAACTTTTGGTTGAGTTCGGAGAAGGGGAAGGGTTTCATTTTTCATCTGATCTAAGTTAAATTGCCCTTCCACGCCTAAAGAGGTTTTACTACGAAATAAGACTTTTGGACGGATTAAGTTTACAGTACAAGCATCAAGCCTAATGTAGGATTAAGTTTACAGTACAAGCATCAAGCCTAATGTCGGATTAAGTTTACAGTACAAGCATCAAGCCTAATGTGATGACGGTTGATTTGGGTAAAAAAAACTCTGGATATAAAAAACGGCTAAAAATCAGTGAGCATCACGCAGGTGCTGCATCTCTCGTAGAAAAATCTTGTAAAATGTGTGTTATTTATTTTGTATAAACGTGTCCACTATAATTTCAGTCGCACATTGTGCTCTTTCATGTTGTAGTTGAAGTGATGTAAAATTCAAAATTTGTTCTAAATACGACGCTCTATGTAACAAACCACTTTACTATACAGCCTAGCCAATCAAGATGTATAGAAAAAGGAGAATAAAAAGTTAGGCAATGTTTTGTGGTTCGAGATTAAGAAGAATCATCGTTGGTAGTACCTGCCTTTTTGTTTTATTGTTATAAACTGTTAAGTACGTTAAGTTTACCCGCCATACTAATCGACCTACATGTTCGGCACAAATAATTATGTAACATACTAATGGGTAGCCTATGCCGTATATACTAAACTTAATGAGTTGTGGATCCATAAAATTTAAAGGCTAATTGTTGGTAAAGTGTTTATTTAAAAGGAAAATAAAATAACACTGCAATACTTTTGGAATGGGGTTGTGTGATGTTACGTGTGCCTAAAGATCGAACCCACTAAAAGATTTATACAGGTTTTGTATTTTTATATCTTATGCATTTCCACACACTCCTGGACTTTTAACCGATTGAAGTCAGCTACCTTCATGAACATTTTTACTTTTCTAAGTCGTTCTTTGTGTCTTTTCATCTGTTACTTTAGACATTGTGCGTTTGCCAGAAGGCTTTGTGCTATGTAAATTTTGTGACCAATTCATCAAATCGCCAGTTCAAACAACATAACTCTGTTTTAATATTTTTCTAGAGGTTTTCTTCTATTCTGTAAATTGTTGTGCGTTTTATACTAAACTTAGTGGCAGTATAAACCCTGAATCTTCCACAGTTACTCGAATGCTCTTCCGATAACAACTGTATCACATTTGTCTGTGTATTATTTGCAATAGATTTATGGGGCTCTAAACAGTTTTGTATTTTTTAAACTTATATGTCAAGTGAAACGAGAAGGTCTGGGCCAGAGGTTATATAGTCGGAAGAGTGGTTCATTGAAGACCTAGTTGGGCTGTGTGTTGATGACCTGGGTAACTTTAGGAATTTCTGTAGGACTTGAAATAAAATTTGACAACTTTAAAAGTATTTGCTTGCTCATCAAATTATTACGAAAGAAAATTTGTAGAAGCAGTAGAAATAAGGAAGCATAGACAATTTGAATAAAGACATGGTTATGGACTAAGTAACACTTGGAAACCTCTTATATGTAAATTAGCAAAAAATCAATGTAGGCTAGTCTAGAATTTCTAGGAACTTCTCACAGGAATTTCTAGGAATTTTTCTCACATGCAAAATACATGGCGTACCACTTGAAATCTGTTGAAAAAAAAAACACGGTCAATCGATGAATAATATGAACATGTAAACTATGAATTATGTTTTTCCTTCGACACACAAATTTCTGATTTTATTTCGGCCTTAATATTTTTAATCGTCTGTTTTTAATAGTTTACTTTCTCAAACATTCTGGAATCACATGAAATCATGTCACGGAAATAATTGAAAAAAAATTAAAAGTGAAAGAACATGTTCCGTCCCAGATGGCGAATACAATTTTAATCAATCGAGTTTCGTACTCAGCTTTTTGTGAGTAAAGAACCACAGAATTTAAAACCAGAGAATTTATTTGGAAATTGAAAACCGAAGAACATTTACAAGGGACAAAATATTTGTGCTTAACACAAAAGACTTATTTTATTACCGTGAAAAAATACATATAGCTTTTTCTTCAAAGCTTTAGATTGTTAATACTGCGCTGTGATAAATAAATGACATAAAAAACGAACAAGAAATTCAATTAGTTAAAAACATATTTTCTCTTAGTTTACGTCATATTTACAGAATTACGCAATTTTCTATTTGGATGCCAAGTTTTTGCTCTAAAAACTGTACGAGCTTACAAGTTATGAAATACCAAACGAATCTAAAGTTTTGTTTTCCTCGGTACGACTATTTCGATGATCGTTGATCGTGCAACGATAATCGTTGAATACTATTTCTTTGTGCTTCTTATGGAGCTGTGTTGCTTTGAGCAACTGCCGATGATCATATGTCTGGAATAGTTGTTCAGGAGAAGGGAGAATATAATCGTCAGTCATTAACGATTATTTGTTATGAGAAGATGAACGGGTCAAAGATAATATTATATGGGTTGAGATTGCAAATAAAGTTTTTTTGGCTCTTTTCATCCCATATATATATAGAGAAGTATTTCACGGTCTTCTTATCTCCTCGATCAAAAGGCATTTGATTTATAATATTTTATGCCTACTTAACTTTAAACTGATTTTGTTTAATTTAGGACGCAGCGACTGTGAATAAAAACACTCGACTAGTGAAAAATCAACAAACTGCAGACGTCCCGAGCAAACTGGGTAACCAATGATTAAAGTTCACGATTATTGTTGCACGATCATCGCAATAGGCGCACCGAGGAAAACAAAGCTTAACAACAATCAATACTTACAAGTAAAAGTCTTGTGTTTGCAAATAAAAGCTGTTTATAAGTAATTTAATTCAAGTTTGTTATTTAAAAACTATGAAACTTAACTCCACTGCTGCTCTTCAGCATTACCGATCTTTCATAAACTTCATAAAATGATAGCATTGGTACTTTTTAACATAAAGTAAAAATTTGTTTCAGCATCTCTCTGGAAGCTTCGGATGCCTACAAAACTAGTTTAAATAGAGACTCCAACATATTACACATTACTTTAAAACACTTTTGTGGTTTTAAAAGTGGGTGAAAATTAAAGAATTGTATTTAGAAATTTTTTAAATTACAAACGGAGTGAAACGTCGGTTTTACAATATCCGGCCTCGGCATAAAACCAAAACACTTCTTTAAATTACAAACTATAAATTTGTGTATAAATCAGCCTTTAGCCACAAATACATAAAGTATATTACACATAGAGTCTAGCTAAAACATACAATATTTTATTACAATATATTATAATGTTATTGTACATTAAAATATTCACAGGCACATGTTGTTGTATACCTAGGGGTGACATGTATACAGTAACTGAAGAATTACAATAGTATAAGGAATGACGTAACTAAATAATAAATATAACTTAACTATAGTATATGGTTTCGAATCACAGCAAGCTGACTATATTAGTGGAAATAATATTGGAATATGGATGGAAATATTGAACCTGCAAAAAAATAATGGGCCAGGTTTATTTTGTTCTGGTAATAGCGATCCACAACATAACTGTGTTTACCACTCACTGGACGTTTTGTTAAAGCAATGAACAAGGTTATCACTTGCGTTAAATCGATCTTTCTTTAATTGTTCTTAAACCATTATCTTTTTAAACCGGCAAAGGATTAAAATAATTAAGGAGGTGATTTATTTCTGAAGTGTTCAGGTTCTTAGCGAATTTTAGTAATCCATTTCGCTGATATTAATTCCCAGCTTCCTTGACCAACTCAAGGGATATAGAAATTATTTTACCATAACATATCTGTCTCCTTTACAGCGCACTTTTTACATCAACATACAAGGAAGATCAAGTAAGCAGGTGTATTTTTAGTATAATATCCCAAGTGAAAATAAGATTTAATTTAAAATAATTCAATCTTGCAGCTGAGCCGCTGACAACAAAGCGAATTTTCAAAATTAAGTTTATTTGTTTTAGGATTTTAACTACAATAGAGTCCCGATAATTCGAGTGTCGATAATCCGAGGTTCCGTGTGATTCGAGCCACAAATAGCATTGAATGTGACCATGCGTTGCGACAAATTCTTGCTGCTTGAAGGATACCGATCTTTACATTTTTGTTTTCCAATAAATCTGTCAAGAGCATTTGTACAATAAGTCGCCGGTATAAATGCTTAACATTTTTTACAATACCCTGATCCATTGGCTGTACAACTAAAGTCATGTTCGGGGGGGAAAAATAACCGTAACGTTGTTCATATAAGTGGGATAAATGCGCAGTACAAGTGTCAATAAACAATATGATTGTTCTGTTTACAAAAGGTTTTGTCGAGATTTAACAACAGACAGAGATTGGGCAGAGCGTCGATGACAAACTACAGTATCGGTACCTAGAGAATTCTCGGAAGGCAAAATTCTTACAAAGTACAAACACGTAAGTTCAGCCCCTTTTCTACCAGACAGTGACCTATTTATTCAGCGATCCCTTTCACAGCACAAGATTTTATTTTTAGTGTTGAAAAAAAAACCTTTGAACTAAAGAAGTTGACTTTGAATTATCCATAATTTTTTACAATGATATCATATAAAGTACAAGGGACCGAACCGAAACTTCGAATTAACGGTAATTTCGAATTAAAGACGTTCGAATTATCCAAGTTCTACTGCATATAAAAAAATAACATCAAAACAAACTTTTCCCGGCACTGCCATATCCCCCTGGCATGACATCGAAACTCGTAAACGTTGCAGTGTAGTTAACAAAAAAATATTTATGATTTGTTTAGTAAGTAAGTTTCTATTTTTTACTGTGTATATAAAATTACATTTTTACCTCAGTGTTCAATACAAAATAGTGTATATTTAATAAAACTTTATATTTTTCGGAGATACGAGGACTATAAATCGTAGTTTTATCTTAACCTCTACATATTCAGTGTAATTCGAGTTCTTGACAATCCGAGGTACTCTCGGTCCCATTCAACTCGAAATATCGAGACTCTACTGTATTTGGGAAATTCGTCTACTCACGAGGGCGCTGAATCTGCGTGTAAGAAATATATTAGTAAAATTTGTTTCCACCTCCGGCTCATGCACTGCTTTGTTGCACCAAGAACTTGCGGCCTCAGTGGACAAACCCAATTCATGAGGTAAAAGTACCGGATACACAAGCCCGTCCCTCAACGGTATTCTTTAGCGGACTTTGATATAGATATTATTTTATTAAGCTGCACAACTCACATTATCAACTCATAGAAAAGCAAGTGTACATAGTTACATACAGTACGATTTTTTTAACCGTGCCCTCGGCCACATTGTACTAACCTGAATGATAACGTTAGAAATCGCTCTGTCTACTCTAGTTTTCTCCACGAAAACTGAGCCGAGTGGCGTGAAACAGCGAAAACCGAGCTTCAATAATACTGTCATTTAATACACTTAGCAGTGATGTAAAATTATGAAACTTTCACGGATACTCAGATAAGAACCATACGATTCGTATGATGCAAAAGAAAATCAATTACAAAACCTATTTCATATTTTTAAAATCAATATTACAACAATGTACTTTAACAATGACATGAAATTTTCTCGCCGCTGGAAAGTTTTTTATTTGTTGGTCAGAGACAAAGTGTTCGCGAGAAAGTTTTAGATAAAGGTCCAAATTAAATATTTTATTGGAAACATTTTTTCGTTTGACTTACAGTTTGCTCGGTATAATGTGTATGTTTCAATTATTAAAACTACACCTGGCCGGGACGTGCCGCCAGGCCGTGTTTCCGTTGACCGAGTTCGTCCTCATTTTATAAACGTTATAAAATATTGTGTATTATACATATCATATTATCAAGAGACAAGTAGTCTATGACTCATTCAAGTAGTTTTTATTTCAATAATTTTATTAGAATATTATTCAATCATTTTTGTCTATTCGAACTTTGTGGAACTGCCTTTACAATCTCTCCCCGCTACACCGCTAGCCCACCACGCGCTAGCCGAGTCGAGGGCACGGTTAAAAAAATCGTACTGTACATACGTATGTGAGTAATAATATAATATAACTGCTGATTTCACCCATCATCTGTAGTACAAAACCTAGTGCAGATTATACTTTGGGGTTTTGTTTACAACTTTAATCAATAATATAAGTCTTGTAAAGTTGATTTTTTTAAAGAAGGCTATAATATGTTATAAGATTTGTTTTGAGGTTATAAGAAGAGATAATCATTCGTTTGACTTCAGAAACGTTCGTACATCTTCGTAATATTCAATTATTAATTTCATTCATTATAATATTAATAACTTCTAAATCATTTGATCTATCAATATGAAATTTTTAAAAATTCAAAGATAATATTTGTATCTTTATTTATATAATATATATAATAATGTATGTAAATACAAATAAATTAATAATAAAATATTACCTTTTATGTCCGTCAAGTGATCCACTTATGTGAAAAAACACACTACCGCGGTTTCAAATGATATCACTCATCCATCATCAGGTGAAATTATCACTCCTATATTATATAAATAAAGATACAAATATTATCTTTGAATTTTTAAAAATTTCATATTAATAGATCAAATGATTTAGAAGTTATTAATATTATAATGTCTGACAATTTTTTAATGTTAATGACGACCTCTTAGGAGTGATAATTTCACCTGATGATGGATGAGTGATATCATCTGAAACCGCGGTAGTGTGTTTTTCACATAAGTGGATCACTTGACGGACATAAAAGGTAATATTTTATTATTAATTTATTATATATCAGTGATTCGGGACCTTTCCACAATGTAAATACAAAATGTTAACAAATAGGCCTAAAGTTGAATAATCCTTATATAATTGTTCACATTACCGAGTTAAAAATCCCCGTCCGCATAGTTAGGTAGGAATAGATCAAGTCTGTTGTTTTTAAATAGTATTTTTTTTTTAATTATGTATTTGTGATGTGTATCTAATTAATCTGCCTGTGATTTTTCACTGGGGCTTACAAGTTAAGCTATTATTGTGCACAGAGCTAAAATAACTGGATACGTATTGAGGGAAGGTCTTGACAGAGGCTTTAGATATCAACAAAATTTGTGCCGACCCTCGTCTGTCAACAAGTTTTGCCATCAGGTGTGTGTTTTCTGTGTTTGTCGTATTATGTTGTTGTTTTTTTTTTTACTTCCCAGTTTCAGCTCCTAGATGGTTAACCCACCCCGTGGCAGACTGCCTAAAGTGCAAGATGCAACCATTTTGAACCTATGCGAGAATTGGCATAAATTTGCATATTCGGTTATTTAATACAATTAAAATCATCCAATAGTAATAAAACTGGCACCGTTGGAAAGGAAATGAATTAAACTTTAATTTTTGTACTTAAAACTTTTTCGTAAAACGTATATTTACATACGTAATCATTGTTTTAAAATTAAATCGCTCCATTTGGTAACTTAAAAGTAGGCTACTTTTTTAATACTTTTTAGGCTTTTAACATAATAAATAAATAAATATTGAGCTTGACTTGTAAGAGAAGATATCCTTGATAGAATAAACTTGGATCACAAAATCTCACAACTAATATGTTTATTAACTCAAACGCGTTTCAACGACAAAGTCGCCATCTTCAGTGATGCACGAGCTAAAATAGCCTAACTATAACTAACTCTTAGTATAACTAACTAAAAAGTATTAACTCTTTAATACCTCTCAGTTTTTGATCGTCAAATCAATTTTCCAAGACTATTTTTCGTTTCCTTGACCGTAGCATCCCTGTTAATGACTTTTTAGAATGTATAGAATCATGTAATTATGTATAAAATTACCAACGCAATTTAAGCTATTTTCAATGATGATGCCAACCATAGTGTTATGTTTTGCGGGAACAAAGAGGTATTCGACTCTATGCAGATACAAATTATTGTATTCATTGGAGATGTTGCAGTGTCTTTTTGCCTGTATCTAGTGATTATTGTCTGGTATATACACACCTTTAGAAAGAAAATTCCGAAACAGCAAAAGTAGGAATTATCACAAAAATACACAATATGTTACACACAAGTTTTTTGTTGAGAATTACAATGCGTTTAGTTGTCTTAAGAATCACAATCCGGACCCGGTTAGACAGAAAATTATATTACATTAAGGAAAAGTCAAGATTACATTTTTGCGAAAATCCCAATTTAATTATCATCTTTAAAACAGGTACGTATTGCACACTCGTCCCAAGAAAATTTCAGTTATTTTAAAGAAAGATCGATTCTCAGCAAATATGACGACAATGTTCTTTATTTTACTTACATCAGTCGTATAATTAAGTTTTGGTAACTCAGAGATCACACGTTTCCTCGAACTTTGTACATCGTTCGAAAAAAGTAAACTGCAAGGAAATACTTTGATGCTTTGTCCGCTGTTGCGAAGTCCTTAGCTCAAGCCGAGTTCAAGCTTCGTGTTCGCCATCGTTGATCCCTATAAGCGATTCAGTCTGTTCTATTTCTGATTCGGCGATTCTAAAAGAGTAAAAATATAAATTTGTTTAATTATTTACAACTAAAACTAACCTAACTTATTTAGATATAAATTTTCACAAAGTTGTACATAAACATACAATAAAAACACAAATAAGCAGACTTGGGATTAACGATTAAAAAAATTAACGATTAAAATTAATCGTTAAAAATATGGGTAACTTTTAACTTAATCGTTAGTTTTAAAACTGATTAACTTTTAACTCTTAATCGTTGAAATATTGGTTAACGATTAAAACTAACGTCAGTTAATTAATTTGGCGGATGCCCGGAAAGATTTGTCACAATGGAAATGCTGGTCGGGTGGGTGGGCCTGACGCGACAACATTCAATATTCCTTAGTTTGGGTTATTTATTGCTTATTGGGAGACCGGAAGGGGTGGGGTGTCTAAAGAAAGATAGAGCTATAAGAGGGTGGGGTGTATAAGGTACCTGGGCTATTAGCTAACGGTAATGTAAACAAACAAAACAACGCCGTTAACACACCCATCAGTGTCATTCAATTAGCCCTTGAGTATGCGCATGCCATTATTACAGTTGGATAGTTTTGTTAATTTTGTATAAGTTGTTTAATTGTTTTGCCCTGTTATAGTGATTGACAGTTTAGATTTTATTTAGTGGGTTAGTGATTGTCAATAGTGAGTTAGGTCTAGTGTAGCAGTATTTTAATTTTTTACTTTTTAATTTTAATTTTATTATGTCTTTATTGTGGCCAGTCATTTCAAACTTTTATGAACAAATAACAAGGGAGGGAGTTTAACATTTAAATGCCTATTGTGTTTACCAAAATTTAAAACAATCTAGGCTTCAGCAATTTCTGCCTCCAATTTAAGGACTCACTTAAAGGTAAGTTGTGTTTTAGCCGTTTTAGGTTGTTGCCTATCCAATTTTTGTCGACTGTTATTGAGATTTGTGTTTTATTATAGGGCATACGTTCAAGGGCATGTACATATATTTTAGGGCGTTTGCAAGCATATTTTCAAAAATTAGCCAAATACAGTAATTATGTACCAATTCGAAAGTGGTCCGTAGCTTTTTTGTAGAGAAAGGTTCAAAGAATTTATATGTATGTCAGTAAAAAAGTGATAGATGTAAATTTTACAAAGATATTAGCTCAAGAAACAAAAAATGTTCAGTAATGAAAGGAAAAGGTTCAACTTTAGACCTACATAAAAAGTAGTAAACATTTTTGTATTTTTTTCAAAACGTACAAAAGTTTTGTAATTTAGTTCTAAAAAGAACTGTATCAATATATTTATCAATTTCAAATTTCTTGTAGAGTGTAGATAAATCAAAGAATTGAATTGAATAATTGTAAAATGTTGTTTTCTAAAAGAATTCATATAGTGGTCCTCAAATCACAAAATGATATCAAACAAATAAAAAACTCGAATAAGTAAAACCCGAAAAATTGCTTCGAATCACAAAACTGCAAATAGCGAAAACCAAATCTTATGGGAAAAGGAAGGTTATGTTCGTGACATATATAACATTTTAAAACATTATGTATTAATACCTATAATTCATTTATACATAAGATACAGGCAGTCCTTGTTATCGCGGTAAAAAAGTAATTAAACGGTTTAGTATTTAAGCTGAGTTGTTTGGAATGTAGGCTACAGAGTTGATAATTTCATAAGTTATGGGAACGTTGTTTGTCATCTCACTCTCCCCTCAAGGTCAGGGAGATGACCTCAAGGCTCTCATAATTCATAACGGTACCGGTACCTCTACCCACCCCTACTTGCTCTATCATTGTTTGAGTAGTCAAGTCAAAGCATCAAGCAATCTTTCGCTGTCAGTACCAGTAGCGAAAATATTCTAATCTAAAACGTAGTAAAAACTTAATTTCCTTCAAAATATTTTACTGTAATTTCAATTAGTTCTCCCTACAACTGTCCATGTTAATGTTTTTCAACGCCAAGCCATTTCGGAGCGTGTGCAAGAATGTTTTCAAAAATTTGAAAAATATAGTAATTATAAACCAATCTAAAAGTGTTCCATAGCTTTTTGTAGAGAAAGGTTCAAAGAAGTCATATATGGCAGTAATTTTTTTTTTTTTTGATTGATGCAAAATTTACAAAGTTATTAGCTCAAGAAACAAAAATTTTTAATAATGAAAGGAAAAGTTGAACTTTAGGCCTACATAAAGTAGTAAACATTTTTTGTATTTTTTTTCATAAATGTAAAAAGGTTTTGTAATTTAGTTTTAAATAGAACTGTATAAAAATATATATCAATTTCTTATTTTGAAAACATCAGTATTTATGTTCCTACCACAAGACTGCTAACAAAACTAGGCCTAGATTGAATAGTAATTTAAATTTAGGAATGTATTCTTTGCCCAAAAATGAAATACTATTATAAGAAAGTATAGAGAATAAGTCAAAGAATTGAACCGTATACTTGTAAATTATTATTTCACTAAAGTATTTGAATTAGCTTTACTAATCAAATGAAACGTCGCGCGTGCGTATTGATAAACCTTATAACGTGCCGTATTTTAACTTTTAACTTTATTCAGTTATTTTTTTTAACTTTAACTTTAATCAGTTATTTTTTTCGGACATTAAGTTTAACTTTAATCAGTTATTTTTTTCTGGCATTAACTTTAACTTTAATCAGTTAAATATTTTGGTTAACTTTCCCAAGTCTGGCAAATAAGAAATAGAAAAATATCATAAAAAAAACAAGTACAGAAAGGTTAAAATTTGTTCAACCTGTAGAAATCCAGTTACACTGAATTAAAATTCCACAAGTAATATTTGGTATAACTTTCTTCCAAAAATAAGAACATCTACAGGTGTCCACAGAAATTCTGCCCTAATTTCACCCGACTTGCTTACAGAAACTTCCCAGACTGACTAAAATAGGAAATACATTAATTAATGAGTATTATACCAGGCGTTTCAAAATATATAAATGGGGGTTTAAGGCTTTGTAGTATGTATTACATTAATTTAAAATTATAAATAATACATCGAATGTAAGAGCAACTCAAACAGTTTATCCTACAAGTCTTCAACATGAGCACTATACATCACCACGGCACACATCATCCCATACTTTGTTCATTGTGGATGGAGTAATTGTTGCAGCCACTGTTTTAATCCTGTTTCTGGAAGTCGGGTAGGTCAACTGGTAGAGGTGGCATATACACATGATCCTTTATGAATCCCCAAAGGTAAAAATCGCATGTCAGATCGGGTGATGGTGGAGGCCATGCGAAACAAGCTGTCATGTGACTTCTTGCGGCCAATCCAGCGATTTAACAAATCGCATACTGAGTTATACCACCGAGACGGTGCACCATCTTGCTGCCAAATTGTTGTTCACTTTCTTCTAATTGAGGAAAGAGTTATAGTTGTAACGCATCAAGATAAGAACCACTAGTTACAGTAGCACCATAAATTCTCCGCCGGGATATGGCACAAAAAGCATTCAATTTAGGAGAATCTCGTTGCAACTGTACCATCTGGTGGGGATTTGCTGACTCCCAGATAAGCACATTATGAATGTTCACACGTCCGTTTAGGTGAAATGTCAATTCATTACTGAAGACAACACTACTAGCGCTATCTAATGGAAGTCAGAGGAAATAGAGCCCAACGTGGGGCTGTGAAACAAAAGCGAAGTGGATATTGTGGTAATTGTGATTTTTGGGATGTTGTGGCGGATGACTAGTAATGACTTCAATGGATTGTTGAATATAATTTTGAAAGATGGCTAACAAAGTAGAGGACTTTAATGATTCAGGGTTTATTAATTTAAGTGTAGGGAGAAAAGTAGAAGATTTGGAGGTAATTGAAACAATTAAAGTGTAAATAAGGTTAAGTCAGATGACAAATCTTTGGAGGATAAATTTGAAGTTATGGTGTGTTTTTTAAACAATGTGAACAATAAATTAAGCAATTTAAAGTGTAGAGAGTGAAGAAAGTAACAATAATTTAAGTGTTAAATTTGAAGAAAGTTATACTAGCCTCAGTATTAAATTTGAAGAAAATTAAGCAGAGATTAAAGATTAAAAAAAAAACAGGTGTACAAAAACTGTTTGAGTTACTTTTGTATTTGATATATTATTTATAATTGTAAGTTAAATGTAATAAATACTACAAAGCCTTAAAACTCTGATATTAATTTTGAATTAAACCGTACTTTACAAGGAAGAAAATTTGGCCTCCAATTGGACTAATTCTCTCTATTTTCTTTTCAGGTAGGTTAAAAAAAGTACCTATAATAGTCATTATTATAATGCCACCATAGAAACATAACTGTACTCTTTTATATGAAAGTGTTAACTAACCATAATTTTACACCAATCACTTCCAAAGTGATACATAGAATTTATAGACAAAAAATCTAGGTTCAATTCATTTATAGGAAACTTCAGACCAAGGTGGTAGAAATGGGGAAGGATTTTTGAAAAACTAAAAAACCATTATAACCCTCTTAAAAGTAAAAAAGTTATTATACCTTCTAAAATAATCTGTTCATAGTTTTAAGTTTATTGTTGTTGTCAAAATCATTTATATGGCGGCCATTTTTAAATTGAAAAATGAAATCGGTTCATTATTTTTCCCAAATTGGGTCTGTATAACCAATACACACCAAGCAAAAGTCAATACTGTATCATTCATTATTCAAAAGATATAATTTTTTTGTTAGAAATACAAAATGGCCGACACATGGATTACTACGTTTATTTTAATCGTTTTCTTCTCATTTAGTATTTCAGTTTGTATAAGCAATAGGATATTACACTAACTAGCTTTGGGAGTTATGTTTATATTTATAATTTTAACAGGCAATTCTCATAACAGTTTAAATTTGGATTTATTAAACTTCATTACCTGATTCCTCGATTTCTCCCGCAGAATAACTGATATGCTCTTTTCGTCAGTTCTAGAACGGGATCGTAATTGTCGTAGTGCGCTAGAAGTGTGACAGCAAAGAAAGACAGAAACATCGGTAAAGAGCCGACATAGAACAGACCTGGATATTGGACTCGTTCGAAGAATATATCGGCCAACATTGACAGAGGTATGGTCAGACTAATTGCTATCGTAGCTATCAGAGACGATGTCAAGAAACAACCCCTGGAATGGAAACAAAAGTATTATATAACGTATAAAAAAATGTTAATGAAAAATGTTTTATTTGAAATCTAATACATTTCAATTAGAAATAAAACATCTACTGTGGTTTCAGCCAGTGTGGTAATGATCAAAGTATAGCTGCACCTCAATTAACCACAACACTTTTTGTAATTTGTAACCAAATTTATTTATTTACTGTTAGATAACATTTTATAATATAGCTATAGCTATAAAAACAGGTAATATTTAGAGTGCCTTAAAGCTAATTTATACCAACCTAATTACAAATTTAAAACTTCATTATAGCAAGCTCTCCCTATCAAAAACTCTTTTACACATTTCTTAAAAAAACAAACATTTTAAATTTCCTTAATGTGCAGAAGAAGCATATTGAACATTTGTTTGTCCATATATTCACTTGTTCTTTCATATATACTAGGGGCTCTGCCCCTGGACGCTCCGCGTCCCAACCCCGGCTCGG
>JAGFPH010001344.1:169373-182073 GCA_018207615.1 Philaenus spumarius
TTGTGCTTCCCTTAAAATGAGCTCAATGTATGTTAAGGGCTTCGCCCAAGTGGCCCTCAAAGTTTCTATGTTAATCTTATGGAAGGTCAATCTTAAAGAAGAAGAAGAAGAAAGATTTCTTTTAATTTTATCAGGGGCACAAAAAACAGCTGTTCGTATGAAAAGCTTAAAACAGCTGATTTTGATCAACAACTGATTTGGATCAAAAACTGAATATAATTTTAGGTTAGGTAAATCAAGCAATAGCGAAGCATTGCCATGTCCACTAGTGTTAAAATAAAATGCTTACTTTTTTCTAGCTGGTATAATTATCTGGGGGCAAGTGATTTACTATATTACCTTAAAATAACAATATGGGACCTTTTCTGTTATATCCCCGCATTTACAAACTATTTTCTAAAACTATTTTCTATTCTCAAACTATTTTTTATAGAATGAGGATTAATCGGAAATGTCCAAATAACTATTTATAACTACTCCATAACATAAAAGGAAGGAAGTTTCCAGTTTTTGTTGATATTAGATAAGGGCTATCGGAAACGCGTAACTTTACTAATTGACTCTAGTCTAATATTTTTGTAGACAACGACGTTGTTTTACATTTTACTGTTAAATGTTGAATACAGGTAAACATACTGTGACTAAATAGGTTAGGTTAGAACCTTTTAGGTATTTTTTTTTATTATTATTTTTGCATTTCTGTTACCTTAGGTTAGCCTAGAGTCGAATAGTAAAGTTGCGCATGTTTAAAAATTGTTTATTATTTTTTTCCCAACAATTATACATTTAAATGGTGAGTAAATATTATATTTCACATTTGTAGTTCCTATCCCGATTAATTCTCATTCTATAGAAAATAGTTTGTAAATGCGGGGATATAACAGAAAAGACCCACAATATGTACATAAACGTAATGGATAAGGATGTAAATATTCCAGTATCAAACAACAGTATACCGGTGGTAGTGAGCGACGCGACACCGCCTCGCACTCATTTAAAAACTATTTCATAATGATGTAATCATTTTATCACAAATCGGTGAATTGAAAAGTTTAGATCAATTCATTGGCTACAACTTTCCCGCTGGAAGTTTGTTTCAAAAATAAAAAAATTCCCCGCTTTGTAACTTTTCCATGTCAGTCAGTGATAATTCTCAAATATTTTCAATTATTAAAATTCGAAATACAGTAAACCCTCATTAATCCGGACCCCATTATGACGGACTTCGCTTAATCCGGACAGCCAGTTGACTGCAGGCACAGCTCTGTGCTGCAGGTTATATAGATTACATTCAGCTAAATTTGGAATAAGCCATTCTAAACTAGTAGTTCACAGAATGGACCTTTTATATTCACAGTGTAATACATTTTACTACATGTTTTATGAATTAACATATATTGTCTGTACATACAACCATTGTATTTGGATAACTAATTTATTATTCATGATCTATGATACAACTAAACTCAAAATACATGTTCGTTTTCTATAAAGGGGTTTCATTATGTACATTTGTTCATATTATGGTTATTTCATTTAATCCGGACTTTCAATTATCCGGATGACTTAGAGCCCCAATTAATTAGTCCGGATTAATGAGGTTTTACTTATGTGTTAAAATAAAAGTTTTTCTATACTGTTAGAATCCGTACTTTATGTAGATTAAGAATATCTAAGTTTTATTTTACTGAAGCTTTTTCGTCGAGTTTATAGCGAGTAAACGACAGCTCGCACAAAGAGTCCGCTACTGTAGTATTCGCAGTTAACATCGCAGTGACGTTAGAGTGGGACTGGCGGCACAGTTCGTTTCGCGGGTAATGTAGCAACATGTACGGGCGGCGGCTCGCGACTTGCATCCGCCATTTTGTGTGAGTATTTGACTCTAAAACAGGCCTCACTCTTGCATTCGACTTGTCCAGTCTATTTAATTCTGTGGTCGCTGCTCGGGACTCGGGGGGTCGCCGAAGCCCAGTCAATATTTTTTATATAACTAGTTAGTTGTTTTGTTCATTATTCACACTATTACTGGAAATTTGTAACTATGCACTTTAAAACATATATTTTGTAAAATCATTTGTTCAGTATAGTATTGTCATTGTTAAGTTACTAGTAATGTTTATCTAGTTTTGTGTGTAAAAATTGTAAATAGTACACCTTGTGGTACTTAACCATTAAGTAAATGTATTTATTCTTTAATCATTATCTCTTGTTTGTACTCTACAGGGAGTTGATACGCACCTTTTCAGAAAGACTGGACTCAATATTTTTTTTTATAAATAGTTGTTTGTTCATTGATAACAACTATTGGAAAATTGTAATTAGTCAATTTCCACGATAATAATTTGTTTTTATGTGTTTTTGTGGTTGGAAATAAATTCATTATTTTCAGTTTCAAACAGAAAATGTACCAGCAATTGTTCTATTTTTAGCTTTATTTTATTCTATTTTTACGGCAATAAAAGCGTGCTTCAATGGCAAATTGTTTTTATTTTAACTAATTTTTAGGGGTTGTATTAAGTTATTCTGGTTATAGGTTATTGGAACGCTGTTATTTATCCTAATATGCTATAAACCATCCAATCTGTAGTCTTGCTTGTCTGCCTCTATGTAACGAGTAATGCATTTATTAATCGCTACACTCAAACAATTATTTCTTAAATAATAGTTTGTTTACTTATTAAGTCTAAAAGCATGGATTGGCACCTATTTAATATTAATTAAATTATATAGTTTGTAACATCATTGTATTTATAAATTTGTATTCTATTGTAATATTTTTAAGAGAAAATAATTAAATTTTGAATTAATTTCAAAAGATTTGGGTGGGCCCAGGCCCAACCGGTCCAACAACAACCTTAAGACCAGGTAATCCCAGGACTATTGTAGGACTCTTTGCTTTTGCTGAATTTCAAAACAAAATATATATGACAAAATTGAAAATAAACATTGTGTGTTATTTTGTATTAACCCTTAGTAAGTTATTGTGTTATATATTTTCAGTGTTGATTTGAATTTTAAGTTTAAATTACACAACTGTTTGTCTCGTGTAAGAAATTTCGAGTTCATTATAATAATAAAATTTCAATATTTCACACTTAATCATAATGAAATTGCACTATTATCACTTGCTCCAATTTTTTGAAAGCCCGTTCCTTACTTTTTTTATTGTATGCAAAGGCTATTTATTGCCATTCAACTTCACATAAGTTAAAAAAAGGGTAGGGCCTATGCAATTTGTTTTTACATAATTATATTAATTATAAAATAAAGAGGGGGTCGGCTCTAGCTGTCGGCTATGTTGACTGACACTCCATAACACCAATGTTAAATTAAAATCCAAATTTTCCCTTTATTTTTGATCGGAAAATTATAAACGATATGTCATTTTAAAGTTATGGTCAATATGCATGCAAATGGCTTTTTCAAAACTAAGAAAAATATTTTGTTTAATATTTATTAACAATTTAAAACATTGACTTTTAATATTTTTTATTTTGTCACTATTAATTATAGCGAAAAACTACCAAGCCATTCACATGAAGAATTTCGTCCCCAAGAGTTTGGTATTTTTTTTAAAACGGTATTTGAATAATTGCGGGTTTTAAATGGATTTAGGATGAGCAATGTCCGTGTAACCTACCGCCGCTTAGGGTGATTTTAAATATATTTTTACGTTGTAGCTATTAATTATAACAAAAAATTACCAAGCCATTCGGATGAAGAATTTTGTCCCCAAGAGTTTGGTATTTTTTAAAAAACGGTATTTGAATAATTGCGGGTTTTAAATGGATTTAGGATGAGCAATGTCCGCGTAACCTACCGCCGCTATAGAGTCGCAGGCTGCTTTCTGTTTTACTAGAGCAAATGTCATAGTTTTGAAACACGCACGAAGCAGACTGTGGCAAGGATAGTCAGGAGCAGAGATAATAATACCATGGTAGTGGGCGGTGACGAGAGAAAGAGAGCGACGGAAGCGGTGCGTAGCAGCAATACCATGAACTATTTCTTCCTAGCGCTGCCCCGCGGCGCGATCATGAACTATTTTCCCAACAAGATACTTTTCGCCTCACTGCTGCCTTAAGGATGCAAGATCTATTTATTATACATGATCTATGCTAACACTCACTTTATTTAAATATTTTTCTCCGTTTATTATTTCGTGATAGCCTCACGTTTGGAAGCTAGATCACTATCTCTCTAGTTATTTTAGTTGAAATGTTCTACTAAAAAAAATAATAGAATATTGTAAACATAAATTCAGAATTATTTTATTTATCAAAACTTTACAAATATTCAACTAGTATAATGAATTCGAATGTCTTTTAATCATTAAACGTAGATAAAGCAACAAGAAAAAACTTAATCTCGGGAAAGGTTGGTGCCGTCTTTTCCCAAAGTGTTAATTTATCTTATAATGGATGTTGGTGTGATGAATAACATAAATAAGTATAAGTGAACACAAGTTTATAATGTAACACAAAAATCAATAGTTCGCACACACAAATGTAATTACATGTAAAATTGTCTATAATATCAAACTAGTTGTTATTAAGTTCAAACTCAACAAGAAATTACTCTAAATGAGGTTAGAAAAGAATGGAATAGTCTCACCAATTTGCAGTTTTCTAATCTTTGGTTTTACAGGATACAAGATTTTATTTACGGCATCAAACACTTTATTATTTATACAACGTATCCGTATTAATTCTTTAATATTAGGTCTTGGTGAAGGAAATGTTTCTGCTGCTTCAAAAATTATCCTTTATTTTCAACGTTTTTACCAAATTAATTTTGGCTTTCTTTTGTTAAAAAGAAAACTTCTTTAACTTCTCTTTTCTTCTTTTTTTCAGATGATTGTGAGTGTGTCTGTGTGTTAAAATGAAATGTAGTATGATGTGGTTATAATTTTGGTATGTCTATTTAAACTCTTTGATTAAAATATGATTATTAATATTATCAAATACAGTTAATTGCATAAATTAAATAAAATGCTCGAATAACTCCTTATTACAATTAACGTTATACAATTCAATTTTATACTCGTTTTTACAGAAATTGATCGTTTATAGTTCAATAAAATGCAGTTGATTATGTCAACCAATAGCAGACAAGTTCATAGCTGGAGGCAGGTCCATATCGAAACGGGATGGCAAATGTTTTTGTCAACTTGACTTGTTTACATTAGGGTTTCGTATTTCCTGATTTATTGCTACCTTTTATATTTTAAACAAGGACTTTTTACATGTAAGAAAGTCCATTCTTTATATAGGCCATATTGATTTTTCTATTTTATTTTATTTTTCTAGTTTTTTCCGAATTTATTTGGTTGTTTTTTATTTTTTAAATTGTATGTCCGATAACTAGCTTAGATTTCTCAAGTAATATTTGTCTTTAGACTTCGATTTATGTTTATATTATAATTTTATCAGATAGATGTATTATTTTCACTTGATTTTGATATAAAAAAATATGACGAAAAGATCGGGAAATAGTTTTAATTTAATCTTGTAATGATAGACGTTAATTTATTTCCTAATTTTTATGTGTTATACACATTTGTTACAGCCAGATATAGTGGAGATTCATTATCGGTCGTGGTTTTAAAAGAAATGTCCGAAATCTTCGTTCCTTTTAAGTTACTAAATTTGCTGTATTTTTTTTTGCTTATATTTTGAATTGTCCCAAGTTGTACACGGTTACAAGGATTGAATCAGCTCAACACCTGCTGTGGGAGTGCTAGGCTCTCGTGTGCAAGAGATTCACGGTGCTCGGAAATGCTGTTGTTAGCCCGGAAGAGTTCCGTGGTGTTGATCCCAAGATCCTCCTTGGGATAAGTGGCCTGGGATGATCACTTAATGGAAATCATCCTCTTTGGTCGCTCTAGGGAGGTTTAGCCTTTTTTTGACGAGAAAGATAATATTATGTAACGATTTAATTCCGGAAAAAAGAGAATTAGTTGTTATAATAATAAGGAGCGTGTAAGGATCTCCTAGGATAACTTTTCCCTGCACCCACATGATGCACCTCCTAATGTTGCTTGTGCGAAATCAATACTTCTTTTAATTAATATTACCTTCCCTGTGAAAACCACTTGAACAGTTGAAATTACATTACTAATTAGATAAATTCACACAGACAAACATATACAACACAGAAAACCTTTAATAATCTGCACACTTAAACACACTTAATCGTGGAGAGGGCATGTTAAAATAATTACGTGAGAAGGTGTGCACCGTCTTTTAGACCAGATCAAAAACAAACATAAAAATATTTTATTTTATTTATTTATTTGAACCAGTAAGAATATTACATATGTATTTTTATTATACAGTAGTAATTCCTACAGAGGTATGAAAATACCTGTGCGTAGGAAACTGGCATATTACATGCTAATTAAACTATAAACTAAGAATATAAAATATATCAAGCATGCAATATGTAGGAGATAACAATATAGATATGTTTGCTAACAAAAATAGAAATCTTCAATCAGATTCCAATAAAAACCAAACAATAACAATAATTAAACAATTAATAAAAATAATAATTAAATTTAATATTAAAATTATACATTTTCTTGTATCCATTTTTTTTAACTTATTCTTAACAAGTTTATTGCTTCTATTCGTTGCTAATGTTTTACATTCATCAGGTAATCTATTGAACAATTTAACAGCAACAATATAACTATTCTTATTGCCAATTGTTTTAAAAATTTTTGGTAAGACAATACTTTTATTTCTAGTTCTACTTGTTGAAATTTCATATTTACATTTAAGTTCATTATAGTGATATACAATTGATTCCAAACAAAATAATTGTTCCAAGTTTAAAGGACAATTGTTTATTTCAAAAACATTCCTCTTTATTATTTTTAAAATTTTATTCTGTAGTTATCAATGAAAACATTTATTATTTACATATTTTTTTAAATTAATATAACAAATTTACATTAGCACATCATTTTTTAATGTTTTTATACAAAAATACTACAAATTTATATGCTAATTAAAGATTGAACAAATATTTCATTTTGCCTACTTTATTAACCCTGGTGGGCGCTCCCAGCCTTTTCGTCCAGGTTTTAATAAAAATGCTTGGAAGTCTTAGGGTGGTTGAAACCAACCTTCCTCCTTCACATATATCCTAACATATACCTTTCAATGGCCTCGTTAACAACATATCCCTATGCAAAACACTAACTATATATACAGGAATATAAAGACACTCTTAGTTGAAATGAGTAACATGAAGAGGCGCGCCAGAACATTCAGACCAGGTGCAAAAGAACTAAGAACCACAAGCAAAATTTGGAGGAGAGGAAATAATACAAGCATAGGAATATGTAGTGGAAGAGGCCATTGATAAATAAGTAAGGTTAGGAAGTAAACTACGCTAAGACTTATACACATTTTTATTGAGACCCGGTCGAAAAAAATTGGTGCGCCCCTACAGGGTTAAAGCTACTGGAAGAAAAATATATTGGCACTGCAGGGGCCAGACGTAGAAAAATTCTTTAAACGTGGCTACCTTTCAGTTACTTGACTCAATGTATCCCTAGGTCAGGAAACAAAATAGATCTCAAAACACCTCAACAGAAAGTCATTTGAAAACCGCAAGGTCATAAATTATGTTAATATTTGTATAGTTAATTCTCACCAAAGAACAAAGGTATATCCATTTTGTCTTCATGGTCTACTTTCCTCCGTAGGAAGACTAGATACGCTGCGTAAAAGAAAGCACTGACTAAGGAGAGCAATGCTCCAGCAGGGATTTTTATTTCAACATTTAGGTCAGACAGGCAAACCAGCACCTGTAAACATTTAAATAATATTAGTATGTCTAAAGAAATTTATCATATTTGGTAAGAATATCAAAGGCAAAGGGCTCAAAAAAATATTCCTTTAAACACAGAATACTTTTGTTTTGTAATTTTTCGGAGCACTGAGATTTTTTTGCCTAATAGTACTCCAACTAGAGATGGGTCGGTACAGATGTTTTATGTACCTGATAATTTTGTTATCAGAACAACCTACTGAGACGAAAATTTGTTTTGCATGTAAAAATACTCAAGCTAGGCCTCCAGTAACTTAATAGAACGAGACAAGATAAGGCATCAGTATTTGTACTGATCAAACGTGTATGCAACGGGAGTACATTCAATTTAAAAATTTGAAGTCCATTCAGTGGATAATGTATGTGTTGTGTGCGATATGCAATATGCGTAACATAGGGTAAAATGTGGTTTAACAAACTGCAAAAATAGCCCAGTAGGGTTGAAACTGTGGTCAGTTCATCGAATACGACAGCATCACTGAAGGTAATAACACCAATCTAATAAAATATGTAAAACAAAATAAATAATTATGTGCATTAATATTTAAATTTACTTATATTAATATTTAAATATACTGAAATAATTTAACCATACTGATCGCTCTAATAAAACTGCACCAAAATAGCGTAAAGTTAATTACATTGGTAAGGTTTGCTATTGTTAAGATTAGAGGGTAGGTTTAAGAAATAAATATACACAAATATAATTAAAATAAAGTTTAGAATAGTTTAGAATTTACTAGCCCAAGACGAAGACACAGAAAGTGGAGCAACATTGTGTAATAATGCAAAATGTTGTGAAATAGCTGACTCGAACAAGGCACACTTACAAGAACACACTCGGATAATCTGACAAACTATAAAAGGGTCATACTGACCTAGATCCAGGACCAGTATTTTGTGTGATGGGCGGAGACTCTGTGGGGGAGAGTTAGTTTTCCTGTGAGGCGGAGAAAACGCTGCTGGTCGGGAAGCGATCATTTTGGCTGGACGTTGTGAGAGAGGGTGCTACAAGAATTCCAGTTGGAGAATTTTGGTGAATAGGGGTAGGTGAACAGATTGTCAGATATCCATCATAAAAGTGTTTAAGTTTCTTTTTGCTTGAATTAAAGTAGAAGCTCATTCGAGTCAGCATTACACGAACATAGCTATTTCTTTGGGTGTTTCGTCTTGGGGTAGCATTGCCAAATTGATTATTTAGAATACTAAAGATAAGTTGATTAGTGTTAAAAGAATTAGTTACTCATTATAGTCTTTTGTTTATCGATTACAAAGAGAGTTGAACATAATAGAAATTAGTCATTCATTGTAGTTTCGTTTGTAAAATTGTAAGGAGACCACTAAACCACTCGATAATAAAATATAATAATTGTAAACATACGGATTGGTTGATTTCTATGATTATAATTCCTGAACCTTCATTTTGAATCCTGGGCAGTTGGGAATGTATTAGAAAAGAAAAAAACACCGTAAACCAGCTTCTTACTGTAAGAACAATTCAAGGAAAATTTTAGGATAATGTAAATAACATGCAAAAACTTGGTGTTTATAAATTAACATGTAATATTTGTAATGCAGCTTTTGTAGACCAAAAGGCCATAGGTTAAGTTAACAGGAAAGTAGTTATTTGTTCACATCTATCACACCTGACCACTCTGTTCACCACCACTTGCCCTGCCCTGAGGCTAATCTTTTTCCCTTGACAATCTGCCTGCTTCCCTCCATCACTCACATATTTTTACTAAGTGTTGTTTGTATTATTAGGTTAGTAGTTCACTTGTTAATGACCTGGAAAGATCGAAACCGGTTGTGATTTAATAAATAGTGTGTGGATTTATTTAACCACCTTATTACGAAAGTAGTTGGCGGTTAGGCCATAACGAATGTAACGTCTGCAATTTGCTAAAAAGAATATACTTTCAAACAACCCATAGAGATTGCAAAAACCAAGAGCACTGATACTAAAAGGTAAATAGATTAGTTGTGACAGAACATGGATAACCATAGGGGATGAAAATCATAGAACAGTAATGATTGTACACACAAGCAAAGACTAGTAATGGTATTCTGTGACCATAGATCCACAACAAAAACATACAATTGATTATTATATGACTAGTTATTAAGATCTGCCCTATGTCGTACTAGAGGGTACAAGGCATTCATTGGATTCAGCTCGCTCAGTTCTTTCAAATGCCTATTGAGCCGATTCTGTAGCTTGCATAGTTTAGGAGTTGTAATACAAAAAGCATGTGCTTTTCTTACAATTTTTAAACTGCTGTAGCTTTTCAAACCGAAGTTTTAGGAAAAAGGAAAAATCTGAGACTACTTGCGATTGGAAATTGAATTATCTACAACTTTTATATTTGATACCTTTTTCCCCACACGATCTAAGGGGTCAAAAATGCAAAACATGATTGATAGTTTTACTTTAAGGTATTTTCAGCCGTTATTAGAAAATAAAACTGACAGTCATATTACATAGCATATAATACATCCATTAAACACTAAATAACAACAAACCCTAACTCACAGATTAAAACAAAGTTATAAATATTTTAAACAAAGGCACTTTTTAATTGTGTTTCTTTTCAAGTAGTTAACTGCCAAACCTAAAACAAAATGTACCTTATTTATCTAGTTCCGAAAACCTGTTACAGGCACAAATCTCCTTTATTGTCATTGATATCATGCACAAAATCCATTTTCTTAATTAATTGTTACTTAACCCTACAAGTGTTTGACTACTCAAAGGGTGAATTGTTGAACTACTAAGGGTGTTTGACTACTACGCTATAGTGAATTGAGTAGTCTGGGACAACTCAACTTGTATTGAATATTTCACCCACTAAAAATCATCTAATCGCAATAAAACAAAAACCATTCGAAACGAAATGATTTAAACTTTAATTTTTGTATTTACAAATTTGTTCTAAAACGTATATTTACATATGTAATCATCGTTGTAAAACTGTAGTTTTCTGAAAAGCTAATGACGCGCGAGAAAACACAAATAAAGTACTCAAATTTGTCACTTCTCT
This sequence comes from Philaenus spumarius, assembly GCA_018207615.1. Lineage (NCBI taxonomy): Eukaryota > Metazoa > Arthropoda > Insecta > Hemiptera > Aphrophoridae > Philaenus > Philaenus spumarius. Next base: position 180,254 of record JAGFPH010001344.1, read on the forward strand.
AAGGCTCAATATCGCTCGACAGAACTGCTTTAAAATAATATAAAGATACCTTTGGATTCGTCAAGATTTGAAATTTCTAAAACTGCCTTCCAATCAGACATCACTCTTACAGTTCTGAAAATGTAGAGTTTTCTGTAAACCCTTGCAATTGGACAGGTTTCAACCAATGAAAAAGCATATTCGAGATATATCTTACAATTCAATATATTTGTATAGATATGTTTATATCGTTTTGTAGGGAAAACTTTGATCTTTCATATCGTGTAAACTAAACCACATTTACTGTAAAGGGTAATATATTCGTACAGTCATGGGAAATACTGACTTTGTTGAATTCCAAACTCGCCGTTCTCATGCTAGTTCTAAACGGTCAAGTCACACAGGATATTGTATAGACTTGACAACATGAGAGGTTTAATTCTTTTGATGTAATTTTGTGATTTAAGTAAAACTAAGTCAAATACGTTTATGAAATAATAATTTACAAGTATACAGTTCAATTCTTTGATTTATTCTTTACACTTTGTTATAGTATTTAATTGTTGGACAAAGCATGTAATCCTAAATTACTATTCAAACTAGGCCTAGTTTTGTTAGCAGTCTTGTAGTAGGAACATAAAAACTGGCGTTTTCAAAATAAGAAATTTGAAATTGATATATATATATTTTTTTTTTTTATTTATACAGTTCTATTTAGAAATAAATTACAAAACTTTTGTACATTTTGAAAAAAAATACAAAAAATTTTTACTACTTTTTATGTAGGCCTAAAGTTGAACTTTTTGCTTTCGGTACTGAACATTTTTTGTTTCTTGAGCTAATAACTTTGTAAATTTTACATCAATCAATTTTTTACTGGCATATATGAATTCGTTGAACCTTTCTCTACAAAAAAGCTATGTAACACTTTTGGATTGGTTTATAATTACTATATTTGGCAAATTTTTGAAAATATACTTGCCAAAATGGCTTGGCATTGAAAATATTAGCAAGGACTGTTTAATTGTTAAAGTGTTTGTGTAAACAAATTTAGTAAATTTTAATTGAAACTATGTTAATCAGTAAATTTTCTGATAATTACCAGTCCACTAATACTGATAAAAACTGCGACCAGCTTGGACAATGTAAACTTGTCCGTCAAGTTAGACGGGAATATACCAGACAGGAACAGTGTAAAAAGTGCAGAAGAAGATGACAGCACTGTGACAACTGCGGTCTCAGTCTGCGCCAGCGCAGCCTGGTAGGTGTAGTTGGCACAAAACCACTGTAACAACGAGACGTTACAAAAAAATGGTTTAATAATTTTATTTATATTACAAGGATACAAATAATAGTAATAATAACAAATTTAAAAAATACTTCAGGCAAATCAAGAAAATTCAATAAATCACCATTTGCAAATCCTTGCGTTTACTTATGACACAAACATAAGATGTCCTTTAAGTAAGTGCAAGTAAGTAAGCTGTCCAAATATAAGTACTAAAACATTTGAAATATTAAATAATTTGATCAAGCAGCTGATCAACTGATGTGTATTGAGTGAATTTCCAAAATTGAGGTTATATGGTTTAGGATTTCAAGCAACTCTTTGGGAAATTGGTTGAATAGCTGCCTACGAGTACCAAATATATTAGTAGAATTTGTTTGCACCCAAGATCTCGCGCTGTTTCGTTCGTTCCGCTCACTTTGCAAGTTTGCACATCGACCCTGCAGCCTCCGATTATGGGCTGGGCTTTGCGAGTTTGTACCTCATTCTTGCGTCCTATGATTATGGACTGCGCTTTGCAAGTTTGTACTTCGATCTTGCAGCCTCGGATTAT
>JAGFPH010001344.1:205081-224407 GCA_018207615.1 Philaenus spumarius
ACCGAAGAACACGTTTTATTATTTCAGTGCCCAGACCTGACATGACATGGCGCAGTCGGTAGGACCAGTGGTCTGTATGTAAAATAGTATTCGAAATTTGGCAGTCTTTTATAATAAAATAAGAGTTTCAGTATAGTTAAAGTTTTAAATTGTTTAAAAATATAAAGAATGACAAGCAAAAGTGAAAGCGAAATATCGTCTATCTCGGTTCAAAACATGCCGAATATCAAAGTGCCGTCGGAACTATCGTGGACAGGTAATATGTCTGAAAATTGGTTGTTTTTTAAACAAAAGTTCCAAATATATATTACAGCAAGTAAGTGTAACAAAGAAGACAGTGAGTACCAAATAGCTCTTTTATTAAGTACGATAGGCGATAAGGCTTTGAGAATTTATAATAACTTTGTTTATTCCGAGACGGAAAACAAAAATGATATAAATGTAGTCATTCAAAAATTTAATGAATATTTTGTGCCTGATAAAAATGTGACATATGAACGACACATATTTTTTTTACGTGAGCAGAAAACGGACGAATCAATTGATAATTATGTGACAGAACTACGTGAATTAAGTTCAACTTGTGATTTTGCTCAGCTAACTGACTCTCTAATTAAAGATAGACTGATTTTAGGAATTAGAGACAAAACTATAAAAGATAGGCTGTTAAGAATTAAAGATTTATCTCTAAATCAAGCCATAGAAATTTGTAGAACCGCAGAAAGGGCCAAGTTACAACTTGAAAATATACATTCTGCAGAATCAAGAAAAGAAGCACACGTGTACAAAGTGGACAGCAATCAACAGGAAAGATGGCATCGGAACCAAAGTTCACCTTCAACAAACAGCTGCTTTTCTTCGCATTCCAACCAAAGAAGACAACAGATAAGAAGGGATGGTTATACTTCAAATATACAGAGCAGTACTTCAAGAAATCCTTCAACGAAAATACTTTAGATACAAAAAATGGATTTTGGCAAATTAAATTATCCGAAAGATCGTCTGATCTATGCACATTCAATACTCCTTTTGGGCGTTACAAATTTTTAAGATTGCCTTATGGACTTTGTTCTGCTTCTGAAGTTTTCCAACAAAAAATGAAACAGATGTTAGAAGACATAGAAGGTGTTGAAGTATATATTGATGATATAATTATATGGGGAAACACACAAAAAGAACACGATGATAGACTAAATGTAGTGTTAAACAAGTTGAGATTAGAAAATGTAAAATTAAATTTTGAGAAATGTAAAATAAGTACAAGTGAAATTTATTATTTAGGACATAAAATATCCAAAAAAGGCATAACCGTAGATGAAAATAAAGTTAAAGCTATTACCGGTATGGAAGCACCTAAAGATAGAAAGTCGTTAGAAAGATTTTTAGGCCTAATCACATATGTCAGTAAATTCATACCAAATGTTTCAGAGTTAACAGAGCCCTTAAGATCAATATTAAAAAAAAATATAGATTTTCAATGGGGTTTTGAACAGCAAGAGGCATTTAACAAACTAAAAAATATACTAACATGCAAGCCCATTTTGCAATTTTTTAACGTTAATGTACCAATAATATTAACTGTGGACAGTTCACAAAATGGGATGGGTGCTGCCATCCTACAAAATAACTTACCAGTAGCCTATGCATCAAAAGCATTAAATGAAACTCAAAAATCTTATGCACAAATTGAGAAAGAATGTCTAGCCATCCTATTCGGATGTGAACGTTTCCACCAGTATGTATTTGGCACACATTTTACAATAGAAACAGATCATAAACCATTAATACCAATATTCAAAAAAAAATGTAGAGCATTGTCCTCCTCGCTTACAGCGAAGGAGAATAAAATTACAACAATACAATTTTAATTTAGTATATAAGAGAGGTAAACAACTAGTAATTGCAGATACACTCTCTAGAGCATATGATGCTACTGATAAGACAGATTTAGAATTAGATAGTAAAGAAATTGAAGCACATGTTAGTTTAATAGAAAGTAATATTAATATAAGCAGTTGTCAACTTAATAGAATTAAAAACATTGTCAAAAATGACAATGAAATGAAAATATTAAAAAACTTCATAATGGGAAATAATTGGCCTAATCATAAAAAGCAAATTCCAGATATTATTAAACCATATTGGAATATAAGAGATGAATTGACTATTTGTAAAGGATTAATTTATAGAGGTTCTGCCATTGTTATTCCTTTAAATTTAAGAACTGAAATGTTGAAAAAATTGCATATAACTCACTTAGGTATAACAAAAACACAATTAAGAGCAAGGCAAGTAATTTTCTGGCCCTATATCAATAAAAGTATAGAGGACATGATAGGAAAATGTGAACCATGTATAAAGTATGCAAAAAATTATTGTAAAGAACCTTTATTGCAACATAGTGTACCTAACCTACCCTGGCAAAAAATTGCTGCTGATTTATTTCAGTTTAATGATAAGCAATACATATTAGTTGTAGATTATTTCTCAAAATATCCAGAAATACAATTGTTAGAAAATATATCTAGTTCCCACATTGTAAACTGCCTAAAGAAAATTTTCAGCAGGCATGGTATTCCAAGAACATTAGTTACAGCTAATGATTCTTGTTTCATAGGGGAATTATTTAAACAATTTGCAAGACAATGGGAATTTAAACACACTATAACCAGTCCTCACTACTCACAATCCAATGGGATGGTAGAGCGGGCTATACAAAATATAAAAAATATTTTAAAAAAGACAAAAATTGATAACACAGATTTTGATTTAGCATTATTAGAATATAGAAACACTCCAATATCTGATAATTTACCATCACCTGCAAAAATTCTCTTTAGTAGGCAGTTAAGATCAATAATACCTTGTAATGAAAACCTATTAAAGCCTAAAGTATGTAAGGCAGTAAGACAAAGCTTAATTCTTAGGCAAAAAATACAAAAAAGATATTACGATAAAAAAACAAAACCCTTGTCAAAATTAAAAAATAATGAGCCAGTACTAATGAAACATAAAAACAACTGGATTAAGTCAAAAATTTTAAACAAACGTAAAGAGCCTAGATCTTACAATTTAGTAAATCTTGAAAATAATAGAGTGTATAGAAGAAACAGAAGGCATATTCGTCCCTTTCCAGCAAAAGTACATTTAAATGGTTGGCAGGCAGATGATTATTTAATAGAAACACATAATACTCCAAATACTAAGATGTCGCCTAAAAAATTACAAAATAGGCCTACACCTGTCACCTCAAACCAATCTGAATACATAACAAGATTTGGGAGGATTGTCAGACCACCTGAAAGGTTAAATGTATAAAGTTCATATTTTAGTTTATTATTTAGTTTTTATTTACAATTTAATGGATTTAAAGTTGGCAATCCAGTTTAATATTCAGTTTATGTTTATAATTTTAAGTTTTTAAGTTAGATTAAGTTTGTAGATCAAATGTTTAAGAACATGAAGGAATTGTTATTTTTTGTAAAATGGGAGATGTAATAGATAAGCTTGTTCCTAAGTAAACAGATGCGGCACAAGCAGACAGAATAAATCGAGACATCAACCGAAGAACACGTTTTATTATTTCAGTGCCCAGACCTGACATGACAGTAAAACTTAGTCATAAACAATCATTTTCTCCCATTTACAGTGATTTAAAAAAATTTATACTCTAAATGGTTGTTGCTAGACAACAAAGATAGAAATGGCAAAATCAAATCAGCTGATACTTGAAAACACCTGCTCCATAGAAGACATTCCTGTTTTTTATTCAATAGTAAATTTGGTTGAAGTTCAGTTGTCTATTTACCAATGTAAATGGGGTTTTGAGCTGTAACTGGAAGACAGAGAAATTTAAAGAGGTCCAAAGATGTTAAGAAATAGAATTTCAAACACCAACACCTGAAAAAATTCCTACGCAATTTAACAGTGGAAATATAAATAAATGACGGTTTGGACGAAGTAAAACCTCGACGAATGAAAATGCTGCCTGTAGTAATGCAGACCTGTACTCGATCACCAAGGATATTTCTCAGGAAACATAAGACTTAAACTAAAAAAGACAGTGTTCATAGAATTTAACAAGCTCACAAGTGGAGACAATACCTCCCTAGACTTCTACATGCATTAAATGAAGACAATCCAACCTGGGAGTAAAGTTTTGTGAATGGTATTGGGACAAGTGTACAACTTTTTTATCGTCTTTACATAAAGGTGCATTTGGACCAAGGCAACGGCCAGTGCCACAAGCCAGTGGCGGCTGGTGAATTATTACCTTGGAGGTTCAAACTTACCTAGTGTCAGGAAAATTAGTTTAGTACCAAATGTAAAAATTGCAGTTTTAGGCCTTCTTTTAAAACAATTTGTTTTTTAGATTTCACTGAAAAGCGTGTAATGGGATAGAGTTGGGTTATAGATTTTATGATAGATTGGAGTATATGTAAATTAATTATAAATGAAAAATTGAGAACAATGTTGTCTTAAATATTAGGGCCTAGTATACTTTATTTATTAGCAGGAGATAAACAAACATACAAAGGAATAAGCTCGCTGTTTATGTAACACAGATGTCAACTGTAGCTTCGGCTATCTTCGAGTGGAGTCAGAAGTCGGTGTATCTAGACTGCAGCGACAAACAATGTTATACTGACAATTCCCCTTCCGCTCCCCTGTACGCCTAGGCCAGGAGGTTCATTCTTTGAGTTGAACCGGCCACTGTAAACAATGCTTCTAGAACCGCACGTTGTAAATCTCTGTAGTATTTTAACAACTTTTCACTCTATATTATTGGATTTACAAAACTCAGAACTATATATTTGTAGTCGTTAAAATATTATTGTATTAAAACAATTTGCTTGGGGGTTCACTGAACCAGTGAACCTATAGCACGAGCAACCACTGCCGTAACCTGTAAAGTTGATTGTTGCCCGCTGTTGTTTTGGTTCTCGTGACGTACAGGATCAATGGATCTTCACAAAGTGTGAACTCTCTGATGCCATCTGCGTTTAGGAAATTTTACAAGTTTTATTGTACCTTAGCTACTTCGAAAAAATTGAACAACTGTAAAATTAACTAGGCAGATAAACAGCTTTTTTTCTTAAAGATAGACATAGAGTTTAAATTTTACATAATTATATTTAGTAATGAATTAACTACAGACATATATAATAAAAGGTCTAACGTGTATTATGAAACCAATATGGTATCAAATGAAAACTAATGATTAGAAATTAAATTTGTATACAATTTATTTAGTCCTTTCCATCGGTCTTTTCGCCAATGTGTTTTGAATTTCATTGTCACCTGTATCCGTTTGAGGTAAAATTGACTGGGACAAACAGAAACAAATAAGGATTTTATAAAAGTTAAATTTTTCCTTTTAAGGTACAGTTAAACGTTTAAATAGTAGGACATATTCAATGCTAAAAACTTGAAGGAGTTAGTGTTGAAGAAAAAATAATGTTCACTTTCCATGCATATAGTACTTTATATAAGGGTTAACCCTTCGTCGATTTGAGATGGAATATTACGTTACACACATACTGCTCAGAAACGGCTGCTGGCGTGGCGTATTAATCCGTCACACCAACATTGTCTGGTTTTATTATTATTTTTGATGTAATATTCGGTTCTTGAATATAAAACATTTCATTTTTAGTCACTGGAGCACTTTAATAGTCTTTGTGAGCATTCTAAAATCAATACATATATTGATAATTTCAAGTGCTTGATCTACGTTAGTATATGTTTCAATGAGGTACTTTTTGAATAGAGAGGTGTGGGAACAGTTAACTCTAGGGAACTGTTCTGTTCTAATTAAGGAACTGTTCTTTAAACCTGTTCTTAAAGAACAGATAAATATCATCAACAAAATATTGAATGCACGTCAAATATAAGGTTTTATCTAAGATTTACCATTTATATTAAGTGACAATATAAATACACGATTTAAACATAATTTGTTACAATTTTAGTACAGTAACAATATTTTGGTTTGCTGAAACTTTGGCAAACAACAAATTTAAAATAATAATAAAATGATTGTAAACTTAAAAAAAAAAGAATAAACTCAACAACTAATAAATTGTCACACTATTTAAGCACTATACAGCTTAATTTTTAAATACAAAATGAAAATATTCAGTACAAACATATACGCTGGCACAAAGTGAGAGTGGGAAAACTAACAAAAGAAGTGGGAACAGAACCGACGGCAGAGCAACACATAATGCGGACTGAGAGTGTAAAGAAAGAACTGAACAGAATGACGCCGAGAGCGGGTACAGGTAGGCCATACTACACCACGGAACATATTTAGGGAACAGAAAAGGTGCATTTTCATTGGACTACAAAGAACACTGAGAACAGATAGTCTGTAATCTTATTGGTTAGTGCAGTTGTGACGTAATAGAGAGAACAACTGAGTGAACATGTTGAGAATAGATTTCTTGTCCTCTTATTGGTGGATAGATCAGATATATTCAGAGAACTGTTCTCTAAAAGAATAAATTGGTCTAGGAAACTGTTTTTGAAAACCTGTTTTGTTCTTTCAAGCACATCTCTACTTTTCAATCCTCCTAATTACAATGATTTACGGAGATCAATGAATATAGTTTGTTTGTTATAAAGTTACACTATGTGATTTAGTCAAAGTTGTACAGCAAGGGGAAGTAAATTGTTTTGTATTATGGTTTATAGGGGGCTATTGTTTTTACAGCAATCAGTTTGTTTTCTTAGTGTTTACGTTTTTTTCAAATTCGTTGTGTGTTGGTAGGTTATCTTAGGCCTAACATGTTTTTTTTTTAAATGGATAAATCTGGTGGGGGTTTAATCTTTTGCATACATAGAGACCTTAACAGGTAGTAAAAAATATTAAAACATTAGTATTGTTGCAACAGCATGCTTCTAACATTGTGTTTAGGACATTAGGAGCATTAACATATGGAATAAAAATAATTCTACCACGCAGCTGAACCGCTGACGTGAGTTGAGCGAATTTCCAAACTTTAGTTTATATGTTTTAGGGTTTCAACCAACTATTTGAGAAGTTGATCTACTAACGCTGGCGCTGAATAGCTGCCTATGTTTGCGAAATACATTAGTAGAATTTTTTTGCACCTCAGCCTCCACCTTCAACTCAATCGGTTCTTCTTTCCACTCGCAGCAGAAAAACTTGCTTTACGAGTTTGCATCTTGACTTGCGGGTTTGCACATTGACCTTGCGGCCTCGGATTATGGACTGCTCGAATCAGAAGATGCCCCCATGGTAAAATCCTTTACGTAGATTTGAACTGGATACTTTTATGGTATTTTACAATTTGATCGATTTTGGGGGAACCAAGCAAGCTATCAGGTCGTGTAAACAAACTAAATGTGCAGAATAATATCCTATATTTATTTTTTTAAATAAACCCCTAAAAAAAGTTTAATTCTCAGACAAAAAGTCTAAAATAATAGTTACAGCCGGTCAAAAACATGTTTCCGATTGTTGAATTTTTTGGCTAACGAACTCGTCCGAGCAACATAGACAACCAACGTGTGTTCCAAATTTTGACCAAATCGGACTTAAAAAGCGGCTGTTGAGTGCGAACATATAAATATATTAAATTTCTAATGACACTTCAAAACATGTTCTGGGGTCCATGATGGGTGCTCATTTACTACTCCCGACCTTAGGTCTTACCATAATGGTCACTGCAATAGCTCATCTTTCCTATGGAAATTCGCTAAAAAAAAAAACAGTTAAAAAATATAATTTTTTGGGGAAAAAAGAAACCGGTAATGGGTTAAATTATAGAATCTTGAAAAATAACAGAATATTTTCAATAATTTAAAGAAAAATCAAAAAGTTTAAAATGTCAAGATGCAGTTCAAATTTGTGAGTTTAACATAATTCTTAAGCTAAACAAATACAGTGACTGTTATGTTATTAAAAACAGATTAATTGTTAAAAACACATCACACTCCCCTAACCTTCAACTTGATGAACTCCGCCTCTTGATGTAAATTAAGTACCTCTCCGAAATATTTTTACATGTCATGAATATTCCTGAAAACATTTTTCAAATGTAACCAAACTGAAGATACAATTTTCCGTTAGCACCAATTGTTATTTTGCTGATAAAATGTTTTCCACAGTTTAGGCTATATTTACTCAGTTAAGACCATACTTGAGATAACTGGTTGTTGTATACAAGCAAAAGTAATTCCTACAGTGAAATATTTGTTATAAATTATAAAATAGCAACACTTTCATTAAATATATACGAGTATCTCCTGTGGTCGAAATTCGACCAATTTTGATTTAAAGTAACGAAATTCAACTGTTTTTCACCTTTTTAATTTAGTAAAACTATTCAAATTTTCAATTCAATTACCACGTATCTTAACAATATTACTTTCATTTATTATCAGGGATGACAAAAATAAAAAGCCTAAACAAAGCTTCTTAGTTCAATTACAAACCAACATACACAGCAACAAATCAAACCTAAAACACATCAACAATAACATAACCTAAATCATCTGTTGACAGTTGAGGAAAGTAAATAACTTATTTATTTGAAACTCAATTAGGTTATCAGCTGTTTAGAACCAATTATAATTTCCTATTAATTTAGTTGTAGCATAATGATGCAATTTTAAAACTCGGAATGTAACCAAAATAAAAGTGTAAATCAAATATTTAGCTTCACAATGACTTAGAACTAGAAATTATCTTTTAAATAAAAAGAGAATCATCAAAATCGGTTAAGTATTAACTTTAGGAAGCGAGTGAATAAAAAGCAGGATTTTTTAAGTATATAACTTATTGTGTATCAACTATTATTCAAAAATAATGGCAAATGCCTAGGCATGACCGAGAGTGGTTTTTTGACATCGAGATGAGAACAAGATATTTTCTAATACAAAATCTTAACATCGAGGAAACCCCTGAGGGTTGTAAGATTTACGAATAAGAGAACTAGTATTTTATAGATAACTAGAGAGTTCCACTCTTGCTTGTATCACTCACCAACATCGATGGCGACTTGCGGCTTCACTGCTCGCTCCCCCCCACCTACACTCACGGAGAAGCAAATGCAAACAGATTTTTGTATACTCTGATATTTTCACAGAAATTACGATTGATTAGGAGAAAGGCACCTGGATCTTGGGGCATGTGCTTATAAAATAAAGAAAAAATCATCTAGATTAAGAAAAACAAGATTAGAATTCATCAAGGGTAAGAGAGGACACGAGTTGAAATCTCTCAAGAGGAAGAAATTTCAAGTATACCGTTTTAAATCATCATAATAAATATGACATTGTAGTTTAAGGCCAAGCTATCGTGTTGTATTCTACAGAAAAACACTCTGTTGTCGTGGTGACAGCGCTAGCAGTGTCGTGATAGTTTACAGTGTGGTACACGCACTAAGTCAGCTAACCCGATTAATTCATAAGACTTCTGTTTATCTACTTTTCATTTAAATGTAACATTTCAGGCTTTTAAAAAAATCTAAAAATAAAACGTCAAACTCACAAAAGTAATTAAGAAAAGTACAACTGTAAAATTAACCTATTTCTGTCAACGAGTTCGAGACTTTTCTTATAAAAATAAAGACTTTGGAGATCTAGCACATCCCCAATATTATCTAAATAAAAAGTTCTAAAACATTGGTTTGGGTGCATAATGTATTCTTATCCAAGGTCGCAAATACAATTATTGCTTTTGGAAACTAGCAAGAATTTTATCTTTAATAGAAATATCTGTACTAGCCTATTTACTAAAATTAATTATGTTACTGTAGTTAAATTTAAATCAATCCTATCTTAAACAGTTAATTGTATTTATAATTCATATTTCTTACCAGACTTGTGTTTGCTTCGGTGTAGAAACTTTCATCTTCAATATCTGGATCAATGTACTGGAAAAATAAAAACTAAATTTAGTTTTGTTATTAAAGAAGAAAACAGTTTATAAATGTAAAAAAATATACCATATAAAAGGCCTAAGCCAACAAAAATATTTTATACGATTTACACTGATTACTGTAGCTACTTAGTAGAACTCAATTTTAACGAAAAAACAAACACATTTTTTAGTAAATTCTACAAAAATTTAATATTGTAGAATTTACTAAAAATTGTGTGTTTGTTTTTTCATAAATATTTTATCTCGTAAATTATGAACATCAAGCTGACAAACAATAAATGATCACTCTAACTACATTTATTTATAGGCCTAGATATTCCCCAAAAAAAACTATTCAACTTTAATTATTGTTTGTTGAGGTATTTTAAAGAAACTCAAAAACAGCTCAAAGTTATTATGACTTATGGAACGCACAAATGAAGGGGGTTGCAAATTTGTTCCGAGTCATGCGGCTAGTTCCAGAATTTTGGTTAATGTAAGATATTTAGTTGGTAATAAAAGTAAGGTAATTAAAAAAGCTCCTGACAGTTGGTGTAATTCAAAAAAATGTGAAAGTTGGTTTGTTCAAAATCTTAAATCTCCAAACGTCCTTCACCAATTGCTTTGAAATTTAGACAAAAAGTTGCATTTGAATACACGGGTGTATTTATATATATTTTTTAAAACAGGCCAATCTGTTTGGACATAAAAACAACGCACACTATACTAAATAATTTACGGCAGTGGAAGCGCCATACTAAATAATAATTAAATATGGTTAGTGTTTTTCCATATGCTCACGTTTTTATATGAATTGTATTTTAGTTCCACTGTTCAATCAAAGTTAGTTTTAAAAAGAAAAACTAGTTTGGCGGTACAAGTTGGTATAAATTGGACGATTTACATCAAATTTAGTATAAAAATAATCAAAATTTAAATAGCCTATAAAACGTAATATGATAATGGTTTTTAATAAATTTTGACAATAATTTAACTGACTTTTTGGTATTAGGCACCTAGTACTTGTTTTCATCGAGTGCAGCCAAGCGACACTAATTAGGGTCGGCCGGGCGGAAGACGCTAACCTTTTCTTGGTACAGAGTTACGCTGTCCACAACTATAAGCATTTTATTAGAACAGCTGTTTCATGAGTTATGGTCTTGAGTTCATGGAAAAAAGGATGTTCAGTTTTCCCGAATTTGAAAATTTTCCGGGAAACTTTTCAAATTTTACTTTTAATAAAAACCTAATTCGGACTATTGCGAACATTTTAAAACAAAAAATAGACAAATTGGTCCAGCCGTTCTCAAGTGATCTTAAACCAACGAACAGCATTTCATTTTTATTACATAGATTATACATTTGAATCAACAGTTGTATCTGTTATTTTATTTGTTGCTATGGTAATTAATGTAAATACATTCAAATGACATGGCTGTGTTAGTTCATCAGTCTAGGCCTAACCTAAAATTATTTTGTGTGTTTAATTTTATTTATGTATTTTTCCTACATTTTAATAGATATTCCTGCTATTCGGTGCGGAGACAAAACCAACAAATCAAAGATTATAAAAATTGGTTCAGCTGTTCTTGAGTTATAAGTGGCGTAACAAATCCGACTTTGTTTATATACATAGATATCTCAATATGGGAACATTTACTTGAAACATACTGTAACTAGAGGCTATAAGTTAGAACTTCAGGCTATATTTTTTCTTCATTTTTTAGGGTGAATTCATTTTTCCTTGTCTTTAACCTTATAACGGCCAAACGACACCACGACACCAGGTTTCACGGCGCAAACGCAACAACTTCACACTTTGCATAAAATTTGCATATATTTGCATAAACGATAATTTAACCCACTTAAAATTATCCAATCGTAATAAAACTGGCACTATTGGAAAGGAAATGAATTAAACTTTAATTTTTGTATTTACAACTTTTTCGTAAAACGTATATTTACATACGTAATCATCGTTTTAAAATGTGCACATCGGCCTACAGCTCTTTCCACGCGGGAATCTGCGCACAATTCTACTGTTATTTCTCACTCTTGCAACGTTTCCCACCATCTACAATAATGTTTCTTTGGCATTTCTAACATACCGTTGGATTGGTTGTGATTTCATCTTTCTGTTGGTGTCTTCCAATCAGATTTCACAGTACATTTACTGCGCCAAACAAGATTTACTGTAAACCCTTGCGATTGGACAGTCTCTCAACCGATAAACACGCCTTTTGTCAACGATTATTTAGTAGGCAACGCCCAATGATTTGACAGATTGCTTTATATCATTTTGTAGACGATATTCTGTATTTTGTAATGGTACAAAGTAAACCGGATAAAACCGGTTTTGTGATTGTCTAAACAGTAGTGTAAAGTTACGTTGTTGTGAGATCGACTCGGGCTTTTGTTCCCACGCTATTTCCTATTACGCAACCTACTGCAGGTGTTGATTCGGGAGTTTTTATTCGACTGATGTCTTTTTGTTATTCAGATAAATGTAACTCAAACACTTTTGTGAACTAAGGAAAGACAAGTACACCGTTCTTTTCATTGATTTATCCTCTACACTTTCTTATAATAATATTTCATTTTTGGTCAAAGCATATATTAGTAAAGCACGTTAAAATCTAGGCCTAGGTAGGTACCAGTTGTGTACTTAAAACATAAAAACGGGTTTTTTCAAAATAAAAAATTTGAAATTGATAAATGTTTTTATACAGTTCTATTTAGAACTAAATTACGAAACTTTTTTACGCTTACGAAAAAAATACAAAAAATGTTTACTAATTTTTATGTAGGCCTAAAGTTGAACTTTTTCCTTTCGTTACTGAACATTTTTTGTTTCTTGAGCTAATAACTTTTACAATTTCAAAATAAACTTATTTTTAGTGGCATATTTGAATTCTTTGAAGTTTTTTCTACAAAAAAGCTATTGAACACATTTGGATTGGGGTTCATTTACTATTTTTGGCGAATTTTTAAAAATATGCTTGCAAAACGCTAAAAACGGGCTGGCCAATTTTAGCTTTAACCGTGGCCGTTGATGGGTTAATCATGTTAATTCATTGATAGAATACATAAATGTGAAACATATGTAACGATTTACTTCTGACAAAGTAGTAGTGAACAATTACAATCAATACAAATGTAGTTTATAAGATGTTAGGTTAAAAAAGCATCATCGTGTTAATAAAGAACCGCACTAAAGTTTACCATTTCTAGAGTAATCGAAGTTGGCAATTTAACCCTAGAACCGGCAGATCGCACGAAACGTGCGATCATGACAACACATTTGTAACGCGTGATTGTATTGAATATTTGACCCACTAAAAATCTTCCAATCTCAAAAAGACAAACACCATTGGAAAGGTAATGTTTCAAACTTTATTTTTTGTATTTACAATTTCTTTCTAAAACGTATATTTACATACGTAATCATCGTTGCAGTTTATTAGTTTTCTACAAATCAATCGGCGCCCGAAAATTCATACAAAACATAACGAAATAACTCAACTTTCGTCAATCTCTAAAACCCGCCCAGTAGGTTGTCTTAGTTAAACCTATGTACCAATGGATTCATCACAATTTCCCCTATCCAAAACTTTCATCCAATCAAAAATCAGACCAATAGTATTGAAGTTAGAAGGGGTTTTGTAGACCCTTGCAATTTTGCAGTTTTCCAACCAATAAACAGCGTTATTTATTTCACGTGAGATCTGTATGACCTCAATTGTTTTTTATAGATATTTTGGTATCTTTGTAAAGATAATTCTTCAAGCTAACTTCCCCTGTAAACCAAATTTGCTATATTTGAACAGTTTATTGTGTAGGACCGTGGGAAAGTGACTGATAATACGGTCTCACCTAACGTTCAAATCTGTAGCGTAACGGACTTTTTCAACATAGGGAGACATACGAGAATGCGCGCGCATCTTGTACAGACGAGAGTTTTCTATATTTTTCTAACTTTTGTTATTCAAATACTTCTAAGTCAAACACTTTTATGAAAAGATAATTTACAAGTATACAGTTCAGTTCTTTGATTTATTCTCTACACTTTGTTATAATAATATTTTATTTTTGGGCACAGCATATATTAGTAAATTACGTTTCTAACTTGGCATACTTTTGATAGCAGACTTGTAGTAAGAACATAAAATCTCGTGTTTTCAAAATAAGAAATTTGAAAATGTTAAATGTTTTATACAGTTCTATTTAGAACTAAATTACGAAACTTTTTTACATTTATGGAAAAAATTACAAAAAATTTTTACTACTTTTTATGTAGACTTAAAGTTGAACTTTTATTTTTCGTAACTGAACATTTTTTGTTTCTTGAGCTAATAACTTTCTAAATTTTACATCTATAATTTTTTTACTGGCATATACAAATTCTTTGAATCTTTCTCTACAAAAAAGCTACAGAACACTTTTGGATTGGGGTTCATTTACTATTTTTGGCGAATTTTTGAATAAATGCTTGCACACGCCAAAAAATCCATTTTCGTTAACATTGCCGGTTCTATGGTTAAATTAAAACAGTTCAGAACCACAGATGCTTAATAAGCACTACAGT
Source organism: Philaenus spumarius (assembly GCA_018207615.1). Lineage (NCBI taxonomy): Eukaryota > Metazoa > Arthropoda > Insecta > Hemiptera > Aphrophoridae > Philaenus > Philaenus spumarius. The sequence continues at coordinate 219,559 of JAGFPH010001344.1, forward strand.
GAATTTAAAATAATTTAAAACTATTTGATAGCATTAGTTGACATTTATAACCCTCTATGATAACTTGATTGTAACTTGGTTACTGAAATGTATATCAGGGAACGATAACAACATACACAACAAATTTTTACCAGTTTGTGTTGTGTTTACCGATCTTGTGGTTCGGTACTCGGTGTTAAAAATGGTTTAGAACAATACTACCTAAACATACCATATAATTAGCTGGCTTGTTGCACTGATCCCTCCAAGGTGGCCAAAAACATAACCCCAAAAGGTAAAGTGTAAACATTGATGTCTTAACATAAGTGCTGAAGAACGGTTTCTCAAATTGTTCTGTACTGTAGATATACTGAAAAGAAATAACAGATATTAGTCAACTTATTTGTATGAATACGACTATTAATATTATTAAGTTTCAGTCATGTATGCTGATGTTCCGTTCCCCTAGAAAAAAATACAGAAAAAATATTTACTCAGTGTCGGTACTTTCGCTTTTGGAGGTGAAACCTATGAAACATTGCGGTAAATGCTGCTACATAAACTGGTGCAGAATAAACTTGGCGCCAAGAAGGGCCTATTTTCCGAACTTCAGTAGACCGGATAGATGATTCAATTTGGTAGATCGTAGCAACTACAACTCGACACCACATTCTAATTCAGAGGACAAAGGCCTACTTTGTCATGGTAATTGATGGACTTCCGATTTAGCATAGGGTGCGACTCGGCGTAAACCGAAACCACTGAAAACAGAATATTTAATCTCCCACTCTCAGAACACTAATTTTGAAAGTAGCAACTTTGATTGACAGCTGATCAACTGTATTGGTCACCATCATGGTTACGTAAGTAACCAACCTACAGGACAAAATTGGTCAGCTTATGTTTTAGTGCAGGAAAACTGGTAAAAGAAAAGTTTTGTTTTCGTTATACTAGTAATGCTGACTTCCATGCCATTAGTTTGTTCCATAGCAATTCCTTTCCTATAAATAGCTTTACGCTATAGGCCTACCTAGTTTTAATAGTTCTGCTAACACAATTAAAATGTACTGTCCTAAAACGGTAAGCCGCTAGCCTATAGATTGAAAAGTGAATTGTATCACATCATTTATAACACTAATTAACAATAATACAAATTTGAATTTATTGCTGCCTATGTTCACTTGGGTTTTTTGTTAAAAAAATAATAGGTAATTGTTTGCTATTAAGCCTATTTTGTCAGAAGCAAATCTTCCCATATTGAGATATGTTTTGTATATTTATGTATTCTAACAATGAATTAACATGATTTAAGGCCCGGTAAAAGAAATTCACCTTAAACAATTTTTTTTTTAAACTAGCCTGAAATTCTAACTTATAGTCTCTAGTCCCAGTATGTTTCAAGCAAACATCCCCGTATTGAAATATGTTATCGCTAAAGGACTGCAACCGATAAATAAACATGTTTGAAGAGCCGGAAAGGTAAACAAAATAAGGTAACTTAAGTTGGGTCAACGAGCAGGTTTGTTAAAAGTGGAGGTCGGAAGCGGGCGGTTTTAAGCAGTTGTTATGGCATCGTGTAGTAGTTCAAATCCATTTTTGTATGACAACTGTAGTCTTACGTTAACACAGTTTATTGTTAACGAAAGTAATATATGCTTTGAGTAGGCCTAATTATACTGACGTATAAATTTTTACAAATTGGAAACATACTGTGACTAAAGATTAGTTAGAACTTCAGACTATTTTTTTTTTATGGTTGCGTTATTGTTAATTCATAGACAATAATTAATACTAGTCGACACATGCGAATATTTCGCAAGTTATGAACGTACTTACCTGATTTAATACGTTGATTTAGTTCAGTTAATTACGTTTATTTATTTTTATTGGTTTATAAATAAAAGTTTATATAACACTTGCATATGGATTGTAAACAATCAAACTAACAGCTGTCACGTTAATTAATCAGATTGTTAATAGATGGCGCCTTTCATTAGGAACCATATGAAGTTGTATACCTAATCTAAAAGTTTTTTAAATCAATTTGTATAACGAAAATATGAATTTGAAGCTGTTTGTCTATTTTTTGTCAAAAGCGGGGAATATTGCTTTAAAATTTTGCTTGAATAATTAATTTTGATGAAGAATTAAGATAGGCCCTATCGCTTAGCGACAAAAAAACACTTTTGATAAATAATATATAGGTAGGCTACTGTAAGGATTCTAACTTATATATGTTTACAATGTTTATTTATTATTGTCTATGTATTAACAGAAACATAAGGATTACAAAAGAAAAACTTATAGTCTGTAGTCACAGTAGGCCTATATGTTTCCAACACCAGTAGGCTTACTCTGATGCAGAAACTGTTAAGGTAAGTTTTCATCATTATTAATGATTTCCGAGCTTTGAATCATTTTAATTCATTGTTAGAAAATACAACGATGAAAATAAATCTCAAGTAGCGTGTGATGAACCATCAACAAACGACATTAGTTCTTCATCAGATTTTTAAAGAAAATTACTCATTCGTATTTCTTTTTCAGGGCCTTGAATGCCTTGAATTATGTTAATTCATTGTTAGAATATATAAATATATAACATATCTCAATATGGGAAGATTCGCTTCTGACAAAGTAATAGCATAGATCATGAATAATAAATAGATCTTGCATCCATACGGGGTCTGTGTGCCGGAAATAAGGTTGTCGCGAAAATAGTACATGATCGCGCCGCGAGGTAGCGCTAGGGAGAAAGCATTGGTAGCATTGGTGTTTCAAACAGCTTCCTTCGTTTCCCCAATAGATAGTGCCAAAAAAGTTGAATTTCCAGTGGAACAAAATACTGCATTGGATCGGAGTTCTATTAGGTTATCCAAATACAATGGTAATATAGTAAAACAACTATTACAAATAATATATATTGTGTTTCACGAGCGAACTGCTAATGTGATGTTTTTATAAATATGACAAGTACCAATAGCTTTGTGTAACATCATCCTACTGGACATAAATTTCAACAAACCAATGGTAGAACCAACATCTATTCATTTAACCACAATTTTTATGCAAGAGAACATAAGCCCAATGCTAGGCCTATTTAGTTTAAATTTCTTTAGCCTAAGTAAATTAGTTTATATTTGATTTTTAAGTTAATGATTCACACTTAATTTTAGTTGTAAGGAAATACAGTCTATTAACAAGAATATGTATAAATTAAATCTCTTTAAAAAGTTTTTTCTAGTTAAACTGATTTTAAATTTTATATAGGCTAGTTGTAGGCCTACTTATATCTAACATAATATAGGCCTACAATCATTTATATTAGGCATAATATTTAAAACTAATATTATTACTCTATGATAATAGTGTAGGCCTACATTCATTAATGTATGTATTAATAATTTTAAGTACTTTTTAATCTGAAACAATTTTTTTTTTTTAATTTGTCTGTTAAATAGTGTATTTATATAGATAGCTTTACGAAAATTAGAAACTATCTGTGATCATGTAGTAAATACAAACTCATTTTTTAAAGTGTTACTTCTAATGTAATCAGGCGCTATTATGTCTTGAAATTACACTGATCATTTTCATTAGTATTTTACATATCGTTTAGAGTCTACCATAAAGTGAAAATTTAATAGTATTTTGCTGTTTTGGTACATGCAACCATACCATAATTCGTTAAGTTTATTTTTGGATAAATGTATAATTAAAGTGTTGCTAAATTGTTCCGCACAACTATGCTAAAGGCTTAGAAATAGCGCAGTACCTTACCTACAGCAATAGTGTAGGCCCTACTTTTACCGAGTTGTGTAAAAACTTTGTAAAAATGCTTATATATTATATTTAAAAGTAAGTACGTTTCTTATCACCGGGAAACAATATATATAAGAAATATATATGTATGAGAAAGAATATATATATATTTTTTACAATTTATTACCATGCATTAAATTTTGCACAGATATATTTGGTGTTTACATTGATTTAAGACATTTAGTAACAGAGCTAAAAATTATGATTATGTTCTAGACATTTTCTTCCTCATAGGTTGACACATCTGCCTCAATATGGCAAGGAGATGTATTCACAATTTTAGCACAACAATCAATAATTAGTTAAGACATTAGCAAGTTGGTATATTATAAACTTAAGCCTATGCAAGTTTGTGTATTGGGCGCAAAATTTACTATTCGACCCTAGGTTAACTATGGCAACAGAAATGCAAGAATAAAAAAAATAGCCTCAAGGTTTTAACCTAGTACTTAATCACAGTATGATTACGTGTATTCAACATTTAAAAGTAGAATGTAAAGCAACGTCGTTGTCTGCAAAAGTTAGTTGACCAGCATAGGCTAGTGTAAATAATCTCTTCAATCTGTTTCCAAAATAACAGTGGCAATGTGCATAGGTGCTGTATGTTTGTCAAGAGGGAGTACTATACTGAAGTTAAGATAAATAAAATTTAAATGCATGATTTAAAAGTTCAGGTAGAACTTAAAATTTAAAGTAGAAACTAACATATTGGTAGGCCTACCATAGGCTACCTAAAATCTACAGATAGTTTCACATTGATGACTAAGGTCTACTTACTTTTGTCAACTCTGATGATGAAACCCATATTATGTCAACCAAGAGTAAAACAAATAATCCCAAAAGTAAACGTTGCGTTTTATTTAACATTCCGCTGACAGAAGAATCTCCAATTCTAACCTCCAAAACGGTCATAGTTTGACATGAAATAATATATAATATATAAGTTTAATGCCTCTTAATTTAACCAACGCGATACTTAATCCTTTTATAGGCGTTGAAGTATTTGTATATTATCAAATAAAAATATATATTAACTTTGATGATTTTT
>JAGFPH010001344.1:224507-247057 GCA_018207615.1 Philaenus spumarius
AGTCTATGCTGAATTATTATATAAGATAAGATTTATTGTTTCTACATTTTTTTATTAGTTTAAATTGTGGCAATAGTAATGAATATTCATTTTTATGTCTCCAGTTGCAATAGTTTAACAACTAAGTTAATGTATATCTATAATATTAATAGTTAGTAATGAATAATGGATTGTGTTAATAATAATGCATTGAATAGTTAATCTAAAATTGTGTTGTTATAGGCACGCTCTCCTTAAAACGAAGAACTGAACCGAAAACTAACCATTGTTAATAATTTACACTATTTCCTCCGATTTAGAACTGAACAAAATTGAATCGAACTTATTATTGAATATTCAGTTACGGTAAGTTTTAAGTAATGTAAAGGTGAAAAGACACTGCCGTCACGTCACGTGATGGCACGTCAAGGGCTAAAAGTGTGGCATGTTGTTTTGAATGGTATGTCAATGGACTAGAATTACATTGTTGTCACCTCACATCTCGGGCATAACGTCACAGATTTCACTCGTGAACTCACGTGACAAAGATCTCTGCTCACACACTTTCGGGAGACGTGAGCTCACGTATTTTCCAAATCATTTCAGTTCAGTTAAACTATTTTGCAATAATTCGAAATAAAAGAAGATTAGGCCTATTTTGTAAAAATTGGTATGCATATAATAACGTAATATCAAGCTCCTTTCTTTTTTTTTTGTGATGTGCGACTTCCAGTTCAGTTTTGAATCCCAAATCATTCCGAGATATTTAACTTTATCCTGTATGTTATTACATATTAAAAGAAAGTTAAAAATATTATATTTTATTTGCTTTTCATTTCATATTGATACATTAAATAGTTTTGATTTTATGAATATTATAAAATAGTAATTAGTGTTGTAAGATTTAGATATGATTTTATGAAACTATAGGCCTATTCGTTAAAATGTTGTAGGCCCCTATCTATATACATTGATATATATAAAAATAAAGATTTTACAATATTATTTTTATTTGCTTTTTATTAGATATTGATCAGGCACGGACTAACAAAGAAATGATCTAGAAAGTTGTGTTACGGTGACGGTGCGTGACAGCAGTATTCCTTCTTCGCATGATATTACACTAAATAAGTGACAGTGTGACGTGACGTGACGGCAGTGTGTTTCTACTTTTACTCGTGCGCAATGTATTCGTAATATCTGTACAGGACGCGCGCGCTAATCGCGGCGATCCATCTCCTGTTGGTTTTTTCGACGAACACTGCCTATTCACCGTTCATATTTGGACGGGAGCATGAAAGGTTTGTCGTTTTCAGCGCACATGTGATTATTGTTTTTCAAGATATAAATTTTCCAGTGATTAAATATGGATTGTTCATAAACGAATTTAATGAAAGTAATAGATTCCTTCAGAAACCAAATCATTTTTGGGATCCTCTGCATAAGGATCATTAAAACAAAATACAGTATAGGTATATGAAAGCAGATGCTTGGAGAGAAATATCCAAGGAGATAGATGTATCTGCGGTCCAGTGTAAAACAAAAATAATATCATTGTGGAAAGGTCCCCGAATTACTGAATTTATATAAAACGTAGTAAACGATTTTTTTATTTTTTTTCAAAATATAAAAAGTTTTGTAAATTAGTTTGGTTTTGTAATAAGTTTTCGTTTTTGGTATTTTAAGTTATGTATTAATATTGCTAACGTAAAAGTAATTCGTAAATTGTCAAAATTAGGAACAAAATTTAAATGGTTCAGCAAGAAGCGTAACAATAGATTTAAAAAATCGAATGATGCAAGGAAGAAAAGTTCTTTACTTTTTAAGGTAAAATAATATTAGGTAGACTATGTAATACATAACACTATCATTTACTGTAATCCTGGCACAAATTAGTCTGGTTATCTATCAAAGTTATATACCCTCAAAATATACACTAAACTTGATATTATTTAGGTCCAATTTCTAGGAAAGCAGATTCGATTGAAAACCGAACTGAAAATTTAATTAACTTTAAGTTCAGTTATCAGTTTGGAGAAAAAATTGCCTTTAGCTGGTGATTCAAATCAGCTGTTTTTGTTATTATATGCGATTGGTTGCTACGGTAGTGAATACAAAATAGGATTGTGTAGGTCATAACTATACATTTTAAAATCAATATTTGTCATATTAATAGACCATCAAAAGAAATTCTATGCATTTTCAGTAAAACTATACCCAGAACACTTAAAATAGGTACATCAACCAATAAATTACCCCTATTGATAGTAAATTACAATTATATTTAACCAGAGTTGGGACTAACGAATAGAAAAACTAACGAATAGAGTAACTAGTTAGTTTTTTGACTAACTTATAACTCTACTCGTTAGTTTTTTTAGCATTAACTTCTCTGTAACTAGTTAGAAAAATGAGTAACGAATAGAAATTCTAACGAGTTAGATTTATAAGCAAAGGAATATTTTGAAAAGGACCATTTCGGTCAACAAACAAGCAGAAACTCGAACAATGGGTTTGTTTAGTCGGAGTTGGCCCGTTATGATTTCTCGGAATAGCGATAAGGAAAGTGCGCTCAACTCAAGGTTGTGTGAGGGGCTGGAAAAGAAAGAACAAGGGACTAGAATAGAATGTTGGGGGGAGGGGGCGGGGTTGTCGACTTTGTCAAACCAATTTATAGAGATCTATGATCTTACAAAATATTTTTTAAAGTCATGGCTTCTTATATATTTATTATTATATATTTATAATATATATTAATGGGATATGAGTAGAAATAAATTATAAAAATCTACATAAAGGCCTACCTATTATATTTTCTTAGTTTAAAATTGTATCTAGGCCCTTTTAAATTTATATAAATTAAAAATATTATATCTTTTATAAATTATAAGTGTTTGTTTGGGAGTAAATAAGTTATTATTTTCTTATAGTAGTCTACATGTTATTTACTACTAGCCTATATAAATTAATGTTTTGCAATTTCTAGTTACCATTGTTTGGTCTAAAAAATAATTTATATGTTACTGTACTTTGCACATTTTGTAGATTTTTCGTTTTCTTTTAAATAAAAACAAATGTTTTACCTGACACAAACATTCTAAACAATACCTGGGAAATATTTAAAATAACATAACAATACGTAATTTTGTTTACTTTTTCTAGTTGAAGTAAATAAAAAACCGACTAACTTATAACTTTATTTAGTTACTTTTTTGGAGACTAACTTCTAACTTTAATCAGTTACTTTTTTGCTGACTAACTTCTAACTTTATTCAGTTAGGATTTTTCCTGGCTAACTTATAACTCTACTCAGTATTTTTTTTGATCGACTAACTCTAACTTCTATCAGTTACTTTATTAGACTAACTTTCCCAACTCTGTATTTAACTAGGTATGTTGTGTTTTTAAATAATTTCTGTACATATTCATTTTAACACTTTTACTGCCAACCCTTATGAGTGAAAATTTACCTCCAGGCCACAGAGTTTTTTTCATTTGTATCCCAATGACTTAAAATATATATAAATATTTATTTTTGGTTGTCAAAATTTATTTGTGTGAAAATTAGATACACATGTCCTCTAGCGTCTGCAACATATAATATATTGCATACATTGTGAACCATGTATATCTGCCAACGTAAAGACCAACTTAATATTGCTGTTCTGTGGGGCCAGATGAGTAACAAATAATATAAATTGTTTAATGCATAAGCTACCTCTACTATTGATAGTAAATTGCTATTTTATTTATATATTTAGTGTTTGTCAATAATTTCTATACGTATTCAATTTAATATGAATTGTTTAATTTATATGCTACCCAGACCCCATTAATAGTAAATTACTACGGTATTTTTTTAAACTACAGTATTTTGTGTTTGTATTTAATTTCTGTAGATAAACATTTTAATATCAATTGTTTAATACTTAGGCTAACCATTCTATTGATGGTAAATTACTAAAGCTAATTAAATTATTATACAAATTATATCTGCTAGGATCCATGAAATAAGTTTTAGTACAATTTTCTGCCAATCCTAACGTAACACTTTCACTAAAGTTTGTCGACGCGTTTCGGAGTTCCTCCATTATCGAGACCTATTTCAGTACTAGGAGGAACTATTTTATTTCGATAATGGAGGAACTCCGAAACGCGTCGACAAACTTTAGTGAAAGTGTTACGTTAGGATTGGCAGAAAATTGTACTAAAACTAATTAAATTAATTAAAACTATTTTTGATTGGAAATACTGTGTGAACATAAACATGATAACATTCATCATTAAATCCATAAGCAACCTGCATTAGTTTACTTTAATGTACCAACCTCTAAATAAAAAGTCAGAACATTTTAGTACACATCATTTTAAAGTTAAGGTTCTTTTTTTAAGACTTTGTATTTTATATTGTAATGATTTTGTAATATTCGTATACAATGACTGTGTATATTTGTACTTAATAATATCAATAGCTTGATAACTGTATTTATAAAATACATCTACAGATTTAATTTAAATTACTAAAATGTCACATATTATAAGCAAACTAAAAGTGGCAATTTACTGTCTAGTGACGGTAAGTCGACTGTAGCTCATTCTAGTCGTCAACAAAATAACCATTTTAAACATTTCAAGATCAGTGCAACCTGTCGTCAGACATTGACACTTTTTGAACCTTTGCTCCAAAAATCTCTCACTAAAGAATGCATTAGGTGGCCTATCTAGGTGTGACCCTTGATTATACATCGTCCATAATCAAGGGTGTGACAGTTTTTTTTTCTTCTAGTTTGCAAAAAGGCAGACTTGGAATCTATCCATGAAGCCTCGCACTACTCTGTTTATTAATTTATTTTTTCCTTGGTAATTTCTGTATTATCTTAACTTTTTTTTCCTGTGGTTACCTTTTTAATTATTTTATAGTACTTTGTATCATTTACTAATTTTTTGTGTTTTGCGCTACATTACTCTATTTATAGAAGGTAAAAATTGGTTTATTTCTTTATATATTTCTGGATTTTTTTCGCCTAGTATTTTTTTTAATTCAAAAGAGTTTACGTTTGTGTTATATTTTATTAATTTAAATATGTGACAGTTTTCATAATACAATAAGTTTGTTCACAGATTTGGTAAATACCATTGCCTACTTCATACTGTCTTTGATTATAGACCTTCAAAGTCTATAATCAAAGCTACTGTACATACCAAACTCGCCTAAAATATACGAATAACAAATAACAAGTTATATATAACTTTGAGTCTTTAATATATTACAAACCTTCAGAATAAAACTACTAACTGTAAGATAATAATACGAAATATTTCCCAGTTATAGATAAAGTAACACTTTTTTTCTCGGTGCCTATAATAATACTATAGCTGGGCTCAATATATCCATGTGCAAGTAGACCTTATACAATACAAATTCACTGTATTTTTTAAAGTCTGTTTCTGACAAAAGATCACTGTGTTTTCTATTTACATTTACGAACTGTATATTTTCATGTACTTTCTTATTAGTTTAATAATAGAACTTTGTTTTGTTTTTAGTGCGCAAAATACAACACTAACTTATTATTACTGCTGAAAGTGTACTGTGTCACCAGACAACTTGAGCTATGACTTTTTAATATTTACTAAATTAAAACTGCACGCTGGCCTTTTTATTGGGAAGGTTATTTTTAAATGTCAACAGTGACATATGGCGTAAGTCATAAAAACCCCGGTGTTTTTAGTTTATAACATAGGTATTGCCATATATCTTTTCAAATGACAGAAACTTAAGGGTATAAGTAAATAGGTTGTAAATGTAAATGCATAACTAAAAGCTATACATTGTTTGCTTTCTCAGATATCTGGTAGGACCAACCTTTTAGATCATACCTAATATATTAGATAACAGCGTCTCCCAATTCGATGTAGGGCAACCATCGGAAGAAAAACAAACACTACGATTATAATATAGGTTTCTAAATTGGAAGAGGAAACCTGAACTAGTAATAAACGATGACGGCCGAGGACGGACCAGAGATAATAATGAACGGACCGACGTGTTTGCCGATCAAACATGTTTCTTTCCTATCTAATCTCATTCCGAAGGCAGATAAATAGGCAAACAAACATTGGAAACCCTGACTTAATTTATTCATATGTTTTCTTATAAGTTGGCAAATTTAAAAAAATCTCCTCTGCAGAATGTAAACTTATATTCTTTTACAAGTACCTATCTGTAAACAGTTTAATGCCTCAACAGTCAAAGAGTCCCTCCACAGAATAACTGATGTACCCATACCTTTTTCTACATATTATCATATTAAGAAGAACGTTCTTATTCAGCAGAAGCAAAAACAAATAATCGTCCTCAGAGTCATTATCGTGGTACAAAACTGCTTTCCCATCGGGAGTGCCAGTTTAGGCACTCACCACGTACAACCTTTTTTAATGCACTAAAATTATATAATTAAAGGTCTATAATCAAAGGTATAACGGAACATCGGATCACATAATCGCCTTCATCGGATCTAATTGGAATACAGATCCAAATCCATTATAGCTTCAGCCACTGCTATACTGCTCTAACCAATCAAGATATTATTAACGGTATGTTTTTTTATTCTTTTTTTTAAGGCGAAAAACCTGGGTCGTTATACCGTGGCCTGGATATTATTTATGTATTGTAGTGTTGCCTATCCTGATTTCGTCAAATGAAACTAATGAAAGTTTGTGTACATGTTGTATGCCGAGTTGTGGTTTAGGTTATGAGAGTTGAGTTTAGACGTAAACAACAATTAAAGATTGTTTTATTTGCTGTAACTGAATTTAATTAATTTGTTTAAAGCAGGTGTTTTACTGATCTGAGATATTTACCTCAATTTATATAGCTTTGAAGTGCCTAAAATATAGAGTAAACTGCATAATATTAAAATGGCGATTAGAACTTATGGCGAAAAACCTATTAGTTTTCAACTTGATGATAATGGAGAGTACTTCTGTATTGGATCTGAAGTAGGAAATTATTTACGGCTCTTTCGTGGATCGCTTTATAAAAGGTACCCTGGAATGTACAGAAAAAATATTAACAATGAAGAGCGGAAGCGTTTAATTGATTTAGGTCTTAGTTCACATTGCCTAGCCTCTAGCATTTCTTTACTCAAAGCATCTGAAGTTGAAGATATTATAGACGGGAATGATGAAAAATACAAAGCAGTTTCAGTACACACCACAGACACTCCTACTCCAAAAGAAGGTAAATCCAAGAAGAGTATGGCATGGGTACCTTCTTTGCCGAATAGTTCTCATTTAGATGCAGTTCCACAAGCAACACCCATAAATCGAAATCGTGTAAACAATAAAAAAATTCGTACTTTTCCTTTATGTTTTGATGATACCGATCCAACTGTTAATCTTGAAAACGCTTCTCAATTAGAGGTACTAGTACCAATTCGCCTCGATATGGAAATTGAGGGCCAGAAATTAAGAGATACATTTACTTGGAACAAAAATGAAACTTTAATTTCTCCAGAACAATTCGCAGAAGTACTTTGTGATGATTTAGATTTGAATCCATTAACTTTTGTACCTGCTATTGCTACAGCGATTCGGCATCAAGTTGAAGCCTTTCCAACAGATAATATTTTAGAAGAACAAAGTGATCAGAGAGTAATAATCAAACTGAACATTCACGTTGGTAATACGTCACTTGTTGACCAAGTCGAATGGGACATGAGTGAAAAAGAAAATAGCCCTGAAAAATTTGCTTTAAAACTGTGCGGGGAACTTGGACTGGGAGGGGAATTCGTAACTGCAATTGCTTATTCTATCCGTGGACAACTTAGTTGGCATCAGAGAACATATGCTTTTAGTGAAGCACCTTTGCCAACCATAGAAATGCCTTATCGGCCTCCTTCTGATTCAGATCAGTGGTCACCATTTTTAGAAACTTTGACTGATGCAGAAATGGAAAAGAAGATCCGGGATCAAGATAGAAATACCAGAAGAATGCGACGACTTGCTAATACAACCCCTGGGTGGTAGATATATTTATTTATATTTTGTAAAGAAACAATGCCATGCTTAATATTCTGTAAGCCATAAAGTTTGTTAGATTTAAATACTAAGACTCACTTGTCCTGTTATTAATATTGTCTAAAGTCATAATTTATTTTAGGGCTGAAATTTTAGGATTCCTTTGCTAGGCCTATTTCAATAACAAACAACACATTTTAGTTTGTATTAAATAGGCTTTATCCAACTAGGCCTACCTTGTTTTAAAATTTCATAAAAATTTGTTATTGAATTGAACGTTAAGTTATGTAGGAAGCCTAAAACTTCATTGTAATTCATAAAATTTTTCTAAACCAATTTGTAATATACGAGGTTAATTTTGAACTAAGCAACAGTTTAGGCCTATTCAATTTGCATTCAGGTCTATCTCCATCTGCCAATAACTAATTTTCAAGCAAAGAAATCTTTAATTCTTTTATACGTTTGGTTGTTGCCATCCTTGATAGCCTATAGGCTAATCTTAATTATAGTCCGACATATTATAAACGTGACATACATAGCAATACAATAATTGTATTGTAGATGATAAAATTTATTAGCTGTCTCATTTTGTTTTATTTTACTTGGAAGTTTATAATTTTGTATCCACCTAACGAATAATGGCAAAATTTTACATAAATAATTAGATTTTTATCGTTTTCATAGACTATGCCAAGGAAGTGGAATAAGAGAGGTTATAAATAAAAATGTGTGCTGTCGTGTGGGACCCTCGTCAGGAACGAAGTTCATTACTCCTTTTTTCAAATCCTAATGTAATTTAAAATATGGATATTTTGATTATAGATATTTATAAATTTTCGTTACTTGATGAAAAAGCGCTATGTCCCCTCTTTGCGACTTTCTCTTCCGCTCTCTGTAAATAATATATTTTAATTTTTTGTATTTTCTATCATTTTTTCAATGTGAATAATGCAAAGTAAGGAATAAAATCACAGAGTTTCATTTAATATTTTGGGAAGAATATAATTTAATAAAAAATAGTGAATTATAAATTAGGCCTAGATACATTTATGGCACAGTAAGTTTCGAATGATATAATTTTAATCTTTCAATTGCCCTTTTATTATTAATTTGTTTTTATACAAGTATTTACTGTGTTTTCGTACGTTTAATGTTATTATAATAAAGGTGTATAATTAATTATAACATCAAAGCTAAGATGGTTAACACAGTTAAATGTCCATTCATTGTAAATAAATTCAATAGTAAACATAAAATGTTGGTTCATCAGTCTAGGCCTAACCTAAAATTATTGTGTGTATATTTAATTTATTTTACCTGCCTTAACGGCAACATACACATAATAATTTTAAGTTAGGCCTAGACTGATGAACCAACATTTTATTTTTATTGACTGTACAGTACAACCTGTCACAGTCGGACTAATGTGGCGACCGGCCAATCCGGATATGGAAAAATCCGGATATAGCCAAGGTAATTTATAAATAGTCAAAGGGCCCAAAACAATGAAAGCCATTATTGTTGAATACTATTTTTAGATGTTTCAAGCGGTTTGGACTTGTATTTACTGTATATTACAATGTAGAGGCCCTACTATATAGGCTAACAAATCGATGTTCTGTACACACAACCAATAGGCTATTATTGGTAATTAAAAGTAATCAATAAAAGAAAATAGTTTACATTGTAAAAACAATTTTAATTATTACAGTACAGTAATTAAATAATTACAGTAATTAAATATCTAAAGTATATTATGTTTAAAGTATGTAGGTACAGTAGTAGGCCTACTGTACTTATAAACACACTAGTTATAAAAAAATTGTCGATAGGCCTACATTTTGGCACAGTGAAATATAAATTAAGTTTTACTTACAGTACCATAAAAGAACGCTAATGGCTACATCAGTTTTTGAAAAAAGTTGTGATTTTCAAGGAGAGAGTCATTAACCGTTTCAAAGACACAGCCCGCTAAGAATTGAATAGGGGCCGCATTATTCTAGCTGCAACTTTTACTTTTCCACCCCATCTGCCACACAACCAGAATACGAAAAGTTTGGTACTTACGTATTATATGGAGGCAATTATTTTTGTATTGTTTTAGTAAACAACAGAAATGCAAGAATAATTAAAAAAAATAGCCTAAAGTTCTAACCTATAGTATTTAGTCACAGTATGTTTAGTTGCAAGTTTACTACTAAAAATAGTATTAATAAAAAAAGTCTAAAATTAGTGGCCTCCGTATAATCCGTAAGTACCAACATTTTTTAAGAGATGCGTCCGGATGTGACAGGTCGTAATGTATTTACAATAAATGCATATTTAACTGTGTTTACCATCTTAGCTTTGAGGTTATAATCAATTCTACACCTTTATTATAATAACATTAGACGTATGGAAACAGTAAGTTAATACTTGCATTAAAATTTAAAATTCTATTAACTTATTTTATTTCTAAGTTTGTATTACAGATACTTTCCATTTCTTGAATCTACATTACAAAATTAGTTGGATAATTTAACTCACTTTAAATTTAAATTCCATGGTTTAGCCTACGGATTAGTATATTAATTAATAATAATCAATATTACCTTAGTTTGGTACGTCAACTAATCCTTCCTTCTCACTTCTTATTTTACGACCGCGGTTTCGGGCATTCGCCCATCCTCAGGTAAACACTTTACAACACAAAAACATATAATAGCTCCGAGTGGAGATCGTTAAAATTTATTAAAAGTTCAATTTACGCATCTGACGTGAGCTATTATATGTTTTTATTAATGTTTTTGTGTTGTAAAGTGTTTACCTGAGGATGGACGAATGCCCGAAACCGCGGTCGTAAAATAAGAAGTGAGAAGGAAGGATTAGTTGACGTACCAAACTAAGGTAATATTGATTATTATTAATCACTTTAAATGGTTAATACCAGCGCTTGATGATAATATCCGAACTAGCCAGTAAAAACCAAATGTCTCCCAACTTAAATTGATGAACCAAAACACATGTTTCTTGAATGTATTTACATTCAATACCATAACAACCAATTCGATAACGGTTTTTCGTTATGCGTTAAGTTTTCTATTTGTCAAGTACTGTACCGCAAGCCGCATAAAGGAACTTCACTCAAAAAAATACACAACTTATGTGGAAAATATATTCATTGTACTCAAAACAAATAATAATACCGTTAATTTCCATTGTATTAAATCTATCTGAGTCGGTAATTATTTGCTATTATTGAAGAAGTTATTATCAACTTAAGATGATAATATTTAGCATCGGCAAGCCTTGGAGGCATACATTTACTATACGACCCTTGGGTGATATTTTTGCAGACGATGACCTTGTTTTACATTCTATCTACTGTTCAATCATAATGTTGAATACAGATAAACATACTTTGACTAAAGACTAAGTTAGAACTTCAGACTATTTTTGATTCTTGGATATATGTTGGCATAGAGTCGTATAGTAAATTTGCGTCACCTTGGATACGTTTTCTTGGATGTAGCCAGTGTACTACTGTAACCAATAGTTAATTTAAGATTGATAGAATAAAAGAAGAATTAGTGATATTATTTTGTTAGATCATAAGAGCTAGATATCGTAGAAACTAGAGTTTTCTCATTTTATACTTTAAAACCAACTTGCCATTAATTATTTACATTAAGTTATAGACAAGATCTTCTATCCTTACATTTATTACTAAATGTTTTGTTTGACTAGAGTTTCAATATGTTTAAGGAAATTGTAAATTAAAATAAAGTTTTTATTAAATAGGTTATTACTTTCTAAAAAGTTTTAAATCAAATTTCAATATGACTCTACGCCATATAGTTACAGAGATGCCAGCCAGCATGCATAACTAATCTCTACATGATCTCAATGTCTAGTAGAGTATTTACTTTGAATTTCATTATATTGTTACAACTTTGTCTATAGACTCACTTTACATTCAATTACAACCCACAACGCAAATTAAATAATATAAATAACCTGAAAACAAAAAATCTTTGAAATTATAAGTTTTGTAAATTTACTTTTTGTAAGTCCAGAAAATTTTAATCAATGTTACAATGATAGCAAATCTACAACTTTACAGTCGATACTAAATAATATTCCATAAATAATTCCATATTTATTTAACCCTGGAACCGTACACCTCAATTTCTGTTACACTAACCGTACTGGGTGCACCAAAAATAAAAAATAATTTTTAATGGAAATTCTTTTTGTTTTATTCAAGGAACATTATAAACGTGTTCTTTAGGCCTTAAATTATTGCTAAAACATACTTTTAATTACTTTTTAAAGATTTTAGTAAATATAATAAGAGAATTGCGAAAACCTACATTTTTTAACAAAGTTTTCTAAAGTTGCAGTTTTTGAGTTTTTTATCTAGTTTTCTTCACTACAACTGGCACAAACACTTTTTACATGATTTTTGCAAGTGAACTGGTTGCACTCAGCACACAAAATTGAAGAAAAATTTAAAACACACAGAATTGTACACTTGAAGAAAAACTTACACTAACCGAACACCGGGGCACTGAGGGCCCTAACAACGTTCTACAAAAGGAATGTGATGTGTCACAGCCGCAGCAAACAAAGCAACTGACAGATCGTCAAGGTCAAGTAAAAGTCACACGAGCTGGCTGCGGTCAGTGTTGTTAACTCAAATTTACAGCAAAACTAAAATTCTCTGGGGCACTGAGTGCCCCGGTGTACGGTTCCAGGGTTAAAAGTGAACATTTTGCTAACTGTATACAAAAAAGTTATTTACGATTTAATTTAGCAATATAGGCCTATACCGGCACAATTTAAAAACCCTAGCCTAAACGTCTCTTTTTGTGATTTACTTATTTGTCATCCAAACATTCCCAAATATTCAAGGGATATGTAATTAAAAAAAAAATATATATATATATATAAAATACCTGGTCTAATTAATTCTTACATGTGGGATTGCTGTAATCAAACTTTAATTTTGTATGCTCAAACATTTCTACGAATGCCATATTTGTAAGATGGTAAACCACTAACGTCATCAAATTGATGTGCTTTTCTTGGATGCATTTTAAATATTTCATTTTCTGAGTATTTTTACTTCACATTAGGCCTATCAAATTATTGTTGTTGAGTGTTTTCATTTAACATTAACAAAAGTGATAATGTGCTTATGTTGGCAGCACTATTCTTCTTCATAAAAAGGTTATTGTCTGTAACTAATATTTTTCACATTTTCCCCAAAGTGCGCCATAAAATGAACAAATGCATCACCCGTAATAATTATAGATTTTCCATGAATTTTCAATAAAATATACGATTGGTTAATTGGTATTTACTTAAGGTGTACTTACACAATTCATAAAGGTATTATATTTATTTAAACCTAATACCTCTGTATTACATCACACAAGATCTAATAGGTACTGAATGTAAATGAACAATGTGCTTAGTTTAGAAGATAACTTTCGATAAAACTTATGCTGTGAAAATTTAATTGCTTTGTAACATTTTTATAAGAGCTTACATTTAGAAATATATTTGATAATAGGCTACATTTAATTCAATAAGTCCTTTTGACTCATTGCATTTGAGTAAGATAAGTCAATATATTACATGCAAGCCATTTCCCAAAGTTTACAAACATTTCACATACAAATAGTTTTAGAAATAAATCACAAACATTAACAAATACATAATTATCAATACAGTATGTATACTTAAAGCCATTTTTTTTTTAATTCTAGTGTGGTTTCAAGAGAATTGTCATTTGAGTACAATCACTGACTCTGTAGGGTTTTTTTGTAATATTTCCAAAATGATAGTAAATATTAATTTACTGATTTCTAAAATTTCATTAAACTTCCTGTAGAGTTTGTTTATGAAAATGACTCGAACTTCAGATTTTTTCTAAAAGCTTATAAGTGCTAATGTCTTCGGAAATCATATTTATTTAGAGTATTGTATTTGTATGCATATCAGCATTATGAACTATTAGAATTCATATAAAGGCCAGTTACCAATGATTTTAATTTTAAATTCATTTTTGCTAAAAAATTTTGGCTTTAAAGAGCTAAGAATCTACTTGCTTGCTTCTGCAAACAAAATATATTCCGAATCATCCGTTTTGTAAAGTTTCCCAATAAAGCAATTCAATAAATTATTTATGATGGAAATAGACCAACATAATATGCTATTTCCAAAATTGATTCTGGACTATGTTGTTAACACAAGTAAACCCTAAATGAAACTGAATAACCTAGTCATTCATTATAGCTATAGAAATCATTTTATTGTAATTTTGTATGATGGAATTTTGTAAGTATTTTTTAAATAAAATCTGTTTATTTTTGAAAGTATTAACTATTTATTGCTTGGTTGCCATATATCTGCCGTGTGCAACTTAATGTATAACTCTTTCATTGTTACATTATTATAGTTTTATTTCAAGAAATGAGCATCTTCAATTACAGAAACAAGTTATAACTCAAGAAAATGTGTTTGA
This sequence comes from Philaenus spumarius, assembly GCA_018207615.1. Lineage (NCBI taxonomy): Eukaryota > Metazoa > Arthropoda > Insecta > Hemiptera > Aphrophoridae > Philaenus > Philaenus spumarius. The sequence continues at coordinate 239,020 of JAGFPH010001344.1, forward strand.
CCAATAAACATGGTTTTGAGAAATATTATTTTAATATTCTGAATATAACTACCAGCCTACTGTTAAAATTCTGTTGTACCTTAATTTTGTTATAAATTTTGGGCAACCCAAATAAGAACAAACATTCTTTTTAATTATCTTCCTTTATTTAGACTAAAAGACTTCATAAGAACAACTCTTTTATTTTCTAATAAGAGCATAAAAATAATTCGACCACGCAGCTGGACCGCTGATGTGAGTTGAGCAAATTTCCAAAATTAAGTTTATATGCCTATGTTTTAGGGTTTCAACCAACAATTTGAGAAATAGGTCTACTGACGAAGGTGTTGAACAGCTGTTTGTGTGTACACAATATATTAGTAGAGTTTGTTTGCGCCTAGTGGCCTCGCGAGTTTGCACCTCTTGGCTTTGAACCGGGTACTTTTATGGTATTTTACGTTTTGGTCGATTTTGGGGGAACCAAGCGAGCTATAAGGTCGCGTAAAAAAACAAAATGTGCAGAATAACATCCTACATTTATATTTTTAGAAAAAACTAAAAAAAAGTTTTATTCTCGTAGTAAAAATGTCAAAAAATAGTTACTTCCGGTCAAAAAACGTACTTCCTGTGGTTGGATTTTTTTGGCTAACGAACTCGTCCGAGTGACGTAGACAACCAACATGTGTACCAAATTTGAACCAAATCGGACTTAAAATGCGGCCGCTAGAGTGCAAACACATATATATATTGCAACGGATAAACCTTATGCAATGCGTGAAAAATTGAGCTTTGTTGTAAAACTGCAAAAATCAAGATTTCATAGCAGAAGTTGAGGTACACCCTATACTTAACTAGATTAGAATACGACAAGTCCCGGCCAACTGTACTGTGTCAACAGAGATGGACTTTTGTCCAGGAACTTGTTTCAAGTTGCCTGAAAGACTTGGAAAAATTAGTTATTTTTATACAGGAATAAGGTGTTAAATAAAAGTATAAAATTGATGAATTTTATGGGTAAATGTGAAACACGGGAGGTGGAAACATTGTTCATGGAAGTCACAATTTTGTAAAATAAAAAATGTTAAAGTTATAAAGAGTTAAAGTTATAGGAAATTCTCAAATTTCATCAAAATTAAATGAAAAAGATATTTTTGAAAAGCATAAGAAAAATTGTATAAAAAATGTTAAATAACAAATTAAGGAATTTTTGGTATTTTAAAAGTTAGAGATAATTGTTAAAGTTTGAAGGTGAAAAAGCACCATGAAAAATGAAAAAGGGAAAATGAAAAAGTAAACAAGTTGTAAAGAAGTAAAAGTTTTATAAGATAAAAAGTTTATAAATTGTTAATTAATTAAAATAATAGGTGAGAAAGTTCATACCTATATTTTGCTAAAAATAGAATGAAAAAGGTGGTAAAAATAATAACCTAGTGTTAAGGAAGTAGTAAGGGTATAAAATTGTAAATCTCAATCGAAAGTATCAATTTTAAAGTTAAAATTCAAATTCAAAAGTAAATGGTAAATTTGGCAAATTTTGCAAGTCCCAAAAACAGAAGAAAAATCTTCGGACAGAATGGAAATTTTGGCTAATATATCATAAAATAATAACCAACATAGAAGAAAAAAGAAAAAAGATTTCCTTCAAAACCAGAAAAGTTTTCGCGAGGAAAAACCGCGGAATACGCGAGGCAGCGCCATAAGCGAACCAAACGTAGTACGACCATCACTCAAGTTTGAGAAGAAAGGAAAATGTATCAGGAATACGATTACGAAAACCGCAAGTTCATAAAAGCAGTTAAAGGAAAACTACGAGGAAAATACGTAAGACAATAGGAGAAAATGTTAGGAGGGGAGATCTAGATTAGCTGATGGCAAGGCCTAACGAAGAAGTTAGTGGGGGGTAGTACCAACCTAAAACTTAAAGAAATCAATGCAAGTTGCATGGCAAGATATCGAACAAGGAATAGAAAAATAGGAAAGTCAGTTGGTACTCGGAAGGCGGCAAAGGAGGCTATATAAGCGGAGTACAGCGGGAGCCGCGGAACTATCGGACCTATCACTCTATCTACATCTGGAAGCTATCGCTCATCTGGAATCTGGAATCGCTCTCTTGGAGTTTTTTCTTTAGATCGACGTTGTTAGACGGATCTGCGATGTTATAGTAACGTACTTAGAAGCAGTGTTTTATAAAGACAGCAGTAAGATATGTGTCAATCAAACAGTGAACATTTTAATTAATTATAATATTATGCGATATAATATTTCAAGTAACAGTTTGCATTAAAATTTTATCAAACGTAAATACGAGTTAAATGAACAAAGACAGTGTAAAATCAGTTAGTATTACAGACAGTGGAAAAACGATTGAACAGTTTGAGTGAATTACGCTATAGTTAATTATATAGCGGGTGCGTCAAAAAATCTATAAATGACGTAGTCTACAAGAATCACAGGACTGATGTAATGACAAGAACTGGAACCACACATGGACTTTGAAGGACTACTGGAATAAGAAGCGGAAACCAAATCAGGGAAGGCGTTAAACCAAATCAGGGAAAACGTTAGAAGACATCAGGGAAAGTCAAACCAGGCAAAAGCTGAGACCACGAGAGACGTTCAACCGCACCAACGATAACCGGACTTCAGGGAAGCTGTATTTCAATCAACATTCTTGGGAAAGGTGTTCAGAGTCCAGGGTCGCAGTAATAAAAGGTCTGTCAGAAAAGTTACGATATCCCTTATTAAAATATTGCCTGAGTTGAATTTGAATAATTATTGATACTGGGTTGAGATAAAAAATTAGGTTTTTCAAAATATAAAATTATTAATCTTGTAAATTAAATATATAAAATCATTTTCATAATTAAATAATTAAATAATAAATATTAAAAAAGAGGGAATAATTAAGTATAGATGAATAATAAATGGTTCTACCTAAAAGAGTTAAAATTTATGTAAATAGTAAATTTAGTTTAAAATTTATGTTTTTGTAGTGGAAAGAACCACAGAGTATTTTGAGTTTTTTATTGAATAAATTTTCTTTTGATTTCAATTAATATAATTAATTTACCTTGTTCAAGAAATTCCTATTATCTGAGTATCATATATGATAAGTTGTTTTCAGTGTATGATAAATATTGAAGGGCGGAAACGCAAAGTTGGCATTTCCAACGAAATTTCACAAAGCACAAATAATTTAATTATTCTAGGTAAAGTTCCACTGTTCTCACTCCTCAGAGATTGTCAAATAAATATAATATTAATTACTGAGCTGAGCAAATTTAAAGTTAATAGTAACTTGAATAACTGGAAGGAATTTAATAAAATATTTTTATTTAAGGTGACTATAGGCATAGTTATCTTAACCAGAGTTATATCACCTAGGCTATTAAAATTAATTTGCCTTAAACTTCCAGTAGGTGATATAATCTCTTTATTCTGTAACAAAGTAGGGAAATCCTACAGACAGACAAGCGTCGGGGCTACATTGCAGAGGTGGCTCCCGAACGTCATAAAAAAGGTCTGTCGTTGCAGGGTTGACGTCGCAACGTGGGGACAAAAGGAAAACAAACTTCCTCCCCCAGCGTCGTGCAACTCGTGCGTCGTTGCAGAGTTGGCGCCCACCGGTGTGGCTTGATTTAACGGAAGGTTAAATAAAGTCCAGAACTGACAGAATAAATTATTTGTGCTTATATGTATGTGTTATAATAAGAATTAAGTTAGATTGTGTAAACATACTAGTGAATTTGATCAACATTAAATATTTCCCGGGTTTGGTATTCCGCAGTTTAAGAGGGGGAGTAGGCCAAGCACCTTAGAAATAATTTGTCGCGGTAAAAACGTAAATAGAAAAAGGGGGTTTTCAAAAAAGTTAAGAAAAATAAAATAAAAGTAGTTAGGCTACGAATATTTTACTTCCGACAAATAAGGAAAAATTTCTAAGAGCAAAATGGCGAACAAAGAACTTAAAGAATTTATGGAGATGCTAAAAAAAGAGAAAGCTGAAGAAAAACAATTAAAAGAAGAAAGAAGGCGGCTAAAAGAGGCTAAAATAGAAGAAGATAAAGCGAACGAAAGGAAGCTGCGAGAAGAAGAACAGAAACAATTATATACATTAATTTCAGGAAAATTGGAAGGAGTATCGCAGGAAATAAATGTAGAAAAAGAAAGGTGTTTAAGTCAACACAAACAGGTAGAAGAAAGGCTTGAGGATATTGTAGGCAGTATACAATTGTTAGAAGAATCTACCGGGGTAATTAAAAAGAAAACTGATGAAAATTTTAAATTAATTACAAATAGGGTAACGAAGGTAGAACAAAAAGTGTTAGAATTAGGGGGACAGCCAGGTATGATTAGGAATCTGGTAATGCCGAGATATGAGGGGGAGTGTAAAAAAATAGAATTTTGGGGAAATCCACACGAACGCCCTCAGCAATTTATAAGGGAGGTAGAAAATTTGATCGAGGAAACTAATCCATTTTTTAGCGATCAAGAAAAGTTAAAGTTTGCAGTGCGAAAATTAAGGGGTAGTGCATTAGAATGGTGGCAAGTTATGCAAACAGAAAATATAGGGTACACAGGGTTTAAAGAATGTTTTTTAAAAAATTATTGGTCGTTACAGAAGCAAAAATTAATAAGAAATAAAATAGAATATGGGAGGTATAATGATAATAGTAATCTTACGCGAGCAGATTATTTTTGTAAGTTAGTAAACAAGGCTAGAGATTTAGATCCACCGATTCCGGAGGGATATTTAGTGTTTACTATATTCCAGCATTTTAATGACCAGATTAGGTTAGCGGCAATGGGAAAGCATAGCGAGACGGTTAGAGAAGCCATACAATTTCTAAATAATATAGATATGATGGAGGAAGCGCGTAGGGGAAATAGGCCTACAGGAACGCCGAATAATAATAATAATAACAGGCAAAACCCCCAACCCTATCCGAAACCTAACCTGCAATCCTATTCGCAAAACCCAAGAAATACCGTACACCCTAATAACCCAAGACCCGGTCCATCAAATCAAAATCCTAATTCAAAGCCGAAACAGGGAAACTAGGAAAGGAGGTTCTGAAAAATAGGCTTCGGAGTTTTAGGACTGATGATATAACTAAAAATCAAATAAATAAAGTAAATAGAAGGGGCGAAAAAATAATTAAGAGGGAGTTAATTAAAAAACCGGAAAACACGGTAATTAAAAATGAAACGGCAGTATGTGTACAGAAACCCTTAAGTAATATACACTATAATATTCGCGAGGATTTGTTAGATAATGAAGGGGAGGAAATTATTAAAGATAAACCAATAGAGGAAATCCCGGCGATATTAGTGGAAATTGGTCATTTACAGGCTATTATGGAAATAGACACTGGATCTGAAATAACAGTTATGCAACAGGATTATTACGAGCAGCTGAAAGCGGAAGGAATACCAATAATGGAACTTCCAGTAGCAAACGTAGAAATAATTGGAGCGCTTAAAGGTAAAGTTCAAAAAGTACACCGCCAAATTATGTTAAAATATAAAGTTCAAAACAAAGAAATGGATTTAAAATTATTAATAGTGAAAGGGTTAAAATCCAGAATACTTATAGGGTGTGATGCATTGTATGAAATGCAGGCGAAAATAAATATGGAAAAGAGATTTATAAGGTGGTCATACGAAGGAATAATATATGAGTTACCATTTATAAATAAACAAACGGCAATAAGTCAAATTAAAGGGAAGTGTTTAAAGGTAAGGTGTGAAAATCAAATAAATAAGCAAATTAAAAAATCAATTAAGTTAAATGATAAAAGTAAAGGGAACTTTATCAATAATAAACAAGCAATTAACGTAAACAAAAGTGTAGAGAACGCGAAGGGGTTAATTAGCTTAAACGGATTAAATCAAGTAGCGGGAGAAACAAAAGCAGGAAGTAAAATGGCGCAGCAAGACGGGAAAACAACAGGATGTAGGGTTAAAACGTTAGGAGGCGTAGAAGGGTTGAAGAATGAGAGAAATTCACTTCAATGGAGATTAAGGGAAAAGAAAAGAAAGGGGTTCATCGCCAAAGGGTTCACAAAGGAAACCAGGGATGAAGACGCGCGTAAGAATAAAAATAAAATAAAATTTGATATAAGGGGGAATAATTATAACGTTGTTAACCGTAATCCAAAAATAAGTTGTAGTCAAAGCATAGTCCAAACAAAAACTTCACTAAAGCACTGTTACACCACGCGAAATAATCCAATTAATAATAGTATCAAACGAATATATAAAAATTATGCAAATCATTCAAACACTGATTATAATGAGATGCGTAAAAACCATAGCGATTTAGGCCGAAGGAACAAGTCAACTAAAGCTCGTTTTAAAAGCAATTCGGATTCTATAAGAAATAATAACGGTAAAAAGGGTGCGTTTGTTAGAAAGCATACGAAGATAAAAGCAAGTGTAGGCCTAATCTCGGAGACAGAGTGTCTAGCAAAAATGGAAAGGGAAAGTAATACGAGACCGTACCAAGGCCGAGGTCGAGCGACTACGCAAACACAGCTGATAGGATGTAAACAGATCAAGCTAGGCGATTCAAAATGTAATGATACGATACTAAATACAAGGGAAGAGGGGATTTTACAGGAGTTAATTGAGAAATAAAAGTCGATATTTTCAGAACGGCCTGGCTTATCAAAAGTATATGAACATGAATTAAAGTTGGAAAAAACTGAAACTTTTGTAAACAGAAACTACCCCATCCCAATGAATTATAGAAAAAAAGTTAGGGAGGAACTGGACCAGATGCTGGAAAACAATATTATAGAGCGATCTAGGACACCTTATATAAACCCAATGGTGACTGTTGTGAAGCCGGACGGATCGATACGATTGTGTATGGATGCCAGGAAACTAAACAAAATTATAACTCCAGATTTTGAAAGTGCACCGCCTATAGATGATATCTTAAGGAAGGGACGGCGGAAAAAATACATAAGTAAAATTGATTTAACTTCGAGTTTCTGGCAAATACCGCTCAAACCAGAATCAAGAAAATACACAGGATTTTTGTTTGATAACAAAGTTTATAATTTTAAAGTGGTACCGTACGGCCTTCAGAACTCTTTATCTGCCTTGATACGAACTGTAGATATTACCTTAGGTAAGGAAATAGAAGAGTTTACGTTAAATTATGTCGACGATTTGCTATGTTTGTCTGAGACGTTCGAAGAACATATACAGCATCTAGAACAAATATTTCAGAAATTCAAGGAAGGAGGTTTAACCATAAATCCTAAGAAGACAGTTTTCTGTCAGGAAGTAGTAAAGTTTTTGGGTTTTATATTCACACCAGAAGGAGTTAGCACTGATCCGGAAAAATTAACAACCATAAGAGATTTTCCAGAACCACGTACAGTAAAACAGCTACAATCGTTTCTGGGGTTTGTTAATTATTATTCGAGATTCACAGAAAAATATGCAGGAGCAACAAGACCACTGTATAAGTTGTTAAGAAAGGGACAAAAATGGATATGGGACGACGAAATGAAAAAAGCGTTTCAAGATGTTAAGAGGTTGTTTATAGAAGCGGTGGTTATAGCACATCCGGAAGAAGGAAGGGAAACCTATCTGCAGACAGACGCAAGCACAGGTGCTATAGCTTGTCAATTATATCAGCTAGACAGGAATGGTGCAAAACAAATAATAGGTTTTGTAAGCCGAACTTTAAAACCGTACGAGAAACATTATACAATCTGCGAGTTGGAGTTGTTGGCGATTGTGTATGGCTTGCAGAAGTTTCGTCCGTTAGTAATAGGAGCTCCGCTAAATATAATTACCGATAATATGGCACTGAAATTCCTAACATCATGTAAGTTCCAAAACAGCAGAATGAGAAGATGGATACTCGGTATACAAGAGTATAACCCAAATGTGCAACACTGTACAGGAAAGGAAAATGTACCATGCGATGTGGCAAGTAGGATGTATGGGAACTGTACGGGAGTGGAAGATAAATGCAAATTAAAAATACAAGAAATAAGGATAAAGCCAAATTTAAGAGAGTTATTTGTAAATTTTAGAG
>JAGFPH010001344.1:247157-259144 GCA_018207615.1 Philaenus spumarius
ATGAAATTTGGTATGTAGCTTCCTCTAGGGCCATAGGTGCTTACTAACTTACTTACTTCTTGTGCGTGTATCTGATATCAAGTGATATCAACCACACGGTGTCTCTCATAAACAAGGGCAGCAAGTCGCCAAAAGGTGTTGTTCGACAGTACTCTTTCAAGGCTGCATTCTCCTTTAAGTCTCGCTTTAAGTATCTTTCTAGGAGCATTTTCTGGACCAGGGCATTTCAGAAGGATGTGTTGGAGAGTTTCTTCTTGTTCTTGGCATACCAAACAAGTGGGCGAGTCAGCCAGTCCAAAACGGAAGAGGTATGCCTGAGTAACGATATGCCCGGTTCTCGCTCTGGATGCGAAAGTCGATACTGAACGAGGGATTCCCTTGTAAATTTCCAAGTTGTTAGGAGTTTTCTGTTTTGAGTATAAATGGCGACCGTTTCTCTCGTTATTCCACTGTTCAACCCATTAAGATTGCAGGGTTCTGTCACAAAGAGCAAAACCGGCACTCAGGGAAAGATTTCTGGATGGAATTGGGCCCAAACCTGCGCTATTCTAGCTATCTTATCTGCTTCCTCGTTGCCATGTATACCACAATGTCCAGGAACCCACGGGAACCATATGTTTTTACCTCTGAGTTTTCCAAGCATAGCGTGAATGTCATTTACTCTACGGTAGTAGTTCGATGGTTTGTACTGCTTCAAAATCTGCAGTGCACTCATGGAGTCGCTGAGAATACAAACATCCCGCTTTTCCACACTGGCGATGTGAGCTACGGCTGCGTCAATTGCTAACAGTTCCACGTCTGTGTTTGATGTAGAATGTGCAGGTACATAGAATGTCTCATTGGTGTCGTCTACAAAATATCCTGCTCCAGATTTCGCATCGAGCTGGTTCAGTGAGCCATCTGTAAATATTCTATAATAGTTCCTGTAGTAGCCGTTAATAGTCTCTAATGCAGCTGCTCTCTGAACTTCAGGAAGGTCCTTCTTAGAGACATTGTTAGGTAGGTGGAGTCTTATATTGGGAGAGCAGAAGGTCCAAGGAGGGTTCTGGTTTACTATCGGAATTTTATCAGGCAGAATTTGGATGAAGAAGGATGTGCGGTGATGGAAGGAGTGCCTATGGTGGGATTTCCTTTTCTCGGGTTCAAAACTAGGAACCAGCTGGGGAAGTGACAGGTTTTTTAGATGCTTGTGCCAGACTATTCTGTCAAGATGAATGTCCAATGGCTCGATGTTCAACTCTATTTCCATTGCATGTATAGGGGTAGTTCTTGGACAGCCCAGGCAGAGTCTTAAAGCTGAATTCTGAATACGCCTCAGTTTGTCTAGGTGGGTGTTAGCTGCAGAACTCCAAACTTCCGCACCATACAGCATTTTGGACCTCACAAACATAGTGTATAGTTGTCTTAACATTATTGTGTCTGCGCCCCAGTCTCTACTTGCCACCGCCTTAAGTAGGTTCAGTCTGCTTAAACATTTTTTTGTTGTTATCTCTATATGTGTTCGCCAAAGTAGTTTAGGGTCCAGTGTTATTCCTAAGAGTGTCGGATTTATATTAAATGGAATGAGTGTTTCTTCCAATCTCAAATGCGGTATAAAATCTTTGAGTGAATATCTTGTTGTGAAAAGTGAACATTCAGTCTTAGATAGAGAGATATTTAGACTCCATTTTTTTGTCCATGCATTTATGTTGTTTAGGGCTTCTTGGACATTATAGGTGGCTTTATGAGGGTCTTTGTCTGTGCTCCATATAGTTATATCATCAGCAAAAACACAGCCATCTGCCGAGGCAGGAATCGTCTCCAGCATATCGCTCAGTGCAACGTTAAATAAGGTGCTGCTCAAAACAGAACCCTGTGGTATACCACCGACAACTTTTATCTCATCTGACTCTGTGTTATTAACTTTGGTTTTAGTTGCTCTATTTGTTAAAAAACTCTTTAAGAATTTCAGCATTTTCCCTCTAATCCCAAGCATCAAGCAGTGCAGGATTATGGTGGAATGGGGGATTCTATCAAAGGCTGCTTCTAAGTCGATCATAACGGCCGCTGTTACAGCCCTATCAACAAAACCACAATAAATTGACTCTGTGAAATGCAGCAGTGCGTCAACAGTGCTCCTTCTTGGTCTGTATCCATATTGTTTGGGATGCAACTTTTCTTCATTTTCCAATCTCCAAACCAACCGGTTATTGACGATTCTTTCCATAAGCTTTCCTAGACAAGATGTTAGGGATATTGGTCTGTATGAATTTGGCAGTGTGGGGTTTTTTTGGGGCTTCAAGATGGGAATAATTGTTGCAACTTTCCAGTTTTGTGGAATTTTTCCTGTACACCAGATATTGTTGAAGCAGGAAAGGATTCGCTCAAGAAGTTCTGAGGTTAGGTTTGACAGCATGGAGTTGTGGATGTTATCTTCTCCTGGGGCAGTATTCCGTATCTCAGATATCGCTTGCGAAAGTTCATCCATTGTCAATGGAGAATCTGCTAAGTCCGTGTGTAGGCATAGGAGGTCGAGATTGCATGAAAGGTATTGTTCTTGTTGAGTCATGGCTTTTGGGTAAGATATTGCAGTTGTTGACCTTCCCGTATACACCAGATTGAAACAATTAGCCATATCTTTATCATCTCTTATAATTTGGTTGTCTTGGGTCGTGATGTAGTCTATTCTGGCACTATGTCTTCCCTCAATACTCTTGAATCTCTTCCATGCCATGGAGGAAGGTGTATTAGAGTTAATAGAGCTGACAAACTCTCTCCAGTTGTTACGTTTTGCCTGCACAACAGCTTTCCTGCATATTGCACTTGCACGATTAAATACACTTCTACTCTCTGTATCTCTTTTTTTCATCCACCGCCTTCGAGCTATTTGTCTGTCCTTTTTTAGTTTGGTGAGAGCGTCTGTCCACCAGATGTTCATTGGGCGTGTTCCTCTGTTTTTTATTTTGGGTATGCTTGCCTCTGCTGCAAACTCAATTGATTTTTCAATGTTTATTAGATGCTCTGAGTCTTGAAACTTATATTCATCCAGCTTCTGTTTAAACAAATCCCAGTTTGCACTCTTAATCTTATACTTTGTTTGTGGATTAAGATGCTTACTAAGAAAGGGTTTGAAAAAATTAGAAATTTTAGGGGGGTTTGGGGATCAAAGTTATTAAATCACGATTTCTTCAAAACTACCGAACGGATTGGAATGAAGTTTGGTATGTAGCTTCCTCTAGGGCCATAGGTGCTAACTAAGAAAGGGTTTGAAAAAATTCGAAATTTTAGGGGGTTTGGGGGGACCAAAGTTGTTAAAAAACGATTTCTTCAAAACTACAGAATTTATTGGAATGAAATTTGGTATGTAGCTTCCTCTAGGGACATAGGTGCTCACTAAGAAAGGGTATGAAAAATTTCGAAATTTTAGGAGGGGTTTGGGGGGATCAAAGTTACTAAAATCATAATTTCAGATCTTTTATTATTATGAAAATAGTGCTTTTATTATTTAAGATCTATATATATAAAAGCCAAATACCACTCACTGATTGAACATTTAAAAAGAATACAATTACGTTAAAAAGACTGAAAATACCAACCACCACGGGCAACGCCGTACGGGTCAGCTAGTATATACATATATATATATATATGAATTTTAATGACACCCCAAAACGTGTTCTGGGGACCATGATCGGTGCTCATTTGCTACTTCCGACCTTGGGTCTCACCATAAGGGCCACTGCAATAGCTCTAAACAACAACATAACAACAGCAACCAAAGTATTTGTGCAAAGAGGTAGAATATAAGTTAATTATGCCTTGTATGAAAACTAAGTTTAATCACCATAGAAAAATATATACTATAACACTCCCCCTCGATTAATATTTTATAAAATTAATCATTCACATTCATTACAATCTTTCTCAATAATACTGATCTCAACTTACATACTGGACATCAATAATACCTTTTTGAAAAAGATCTTTTATGAAATGGGCTCTAATATCAATATGTTTTGCCCTTTTGGAATTCTGGAAAGTTTTTACAAGTGAAACTGCGCTTACATTATCAACATTAAGACACGCCTATTATCACCCCTTTGAATTTTCACTTTCACAAAACACAGATACTATGCTAATAAGATTCACTAACTCTTGTGTACCCGCAGAAGCTGCGTAGTATTCCGCTTCTATAGTAGAAAGTGCAACACAGGACTGCTTCTTCGAAAACCACGAGACAGGGTTTCCTCCATAGAGTGCTACGAACTCACTTGTACTTTTCCTGGATTCAATATCTCCTCCCCAGTCAGCACCTGAATAACCTTGAAGTTCCTTTGTAGAAGTTTAATCCAATAGTCTTAGTCCCTCTTAAATAGCGCGAAGAAGTCGCTTAGCTGCTCTCCAGCTTCAATTTGATGGCTTGTCAAGAATACGACTGAGAAATGATACAGCATAAGAAATGTCAGGCCGTGTGGTGACTGCAACATACATCAAACTGCATATATGGAACTTCATTATTTATTTTATCTTCTGATAGTTGAAAACCTTTTTCAAGTGGAGTTGGATACGGGATGGCAACTGTCCGTTCCATAGTCCTGTAATAGTTGGTCAATGATTTCAGTTTGAAGGACCTTGATACGATTTTCAGTTCTCAGAATTCCCAAATCTTTAGCTTTAAATTCTTTAAAAAGATAAGAAATCAAGTTGTCAATTTTGTCTTCTTTTCAAATAAAGGGGACTTCTTCATTCAAAATGGAAGTTATTTTGATAAAATGTACTTCTGTTGCCATTTTAAATTTCACAAAATTAAAATTGTGCCTTTAAAGATTTTGGCGATAGGGAAGTTCCAATAATATACAGTAATTTACTTGAAATCACAAAAAACATTTTCTAAATGAGATTCTCTTGTTGCTGCAAGGTTATGTAAGCAAAAAATTCACTTTCCACATATCTATATATATAAAAGCCATACACCACTCACTCACTGACTCATCACGATTTCTTAAATGGATTGGAACGAAATTTGGTATGTAGCTTCCTCTAGAGCCATAGGTGCTCACTAAGAAAGGTTTTCAACATTTTTGGGGGTTAAAGTTACTAAATCACGATTTCTCTAAAACTACTAAACGGTTTGGAATGAAATTTGGTACAGTGGAACCTCCCATATCCGACCTTCCCACATCCGACTCCTCCCGATATCCGACCGTCCGTCTGTCTATTGTTTACTCGCGCTCTCACGGTCCGTTTCCGTTCGCGAGCCTGTACAGACTTGAAAAAGTGATTCATCGATACTATGCTTTACTTTTGGGTAAAAAACTGTCAGTATAGCCGTGGTTGTTGATGTGGAATGTCAGTTTGTGCGTTTATGTCAATATTGTTTTGTTCGTGATTTCTCCCATAATCTGCGGAGTGTGCAGTTTTTTAGTTTGAGGTTACGAGTTACGTGTGTGACAATGACAACTGAAAAACGTAAACGTGTTTGTGTTTCACTTCAACAAAAACTTGATGTGTTACAACGATTGGACCGTGGCGAGTCTGTTATTAAGCTAGCTTCTGAGTTGGGTGGAGGCGTGACAACTGTAAAAGACTGGAAAAAAAACCGTAAGGATCTGGAATCGTACTTAACAACAGTCGAGACCAATAATGCATTTAAAAGTATAAAAATGTTAAAAAAACCAAAACTAGAACTTGTCGATGAAGCGTTGTGGGTTTGGTTTTGCCAAGAAAGACGTAAGGGAACCCCATTGTCAGGCCCGATTCTCAAGGAAAAAACCGCCAAATTGTTTGAAAAGTTGGGAAGGGCAGAAAAGTTTTGCGCTAGTGAAGGTTGGCTACATAAATGGAAGTTGCGTCATGGTATACGGCATGTTATAATTGCGGGGGAAAAACTCTCAGCTGATTATAATGCTGCTCAAGAATTTGTAGACAAATTTGAAAAGTTAATCGCAGAACAGAATGTACCCGACCAAGTGTATAATGTAGATGAAACGGGTCTAAATTACAAAATGCTTCCAAAAACCACTCTTGCTGCTAAAAATGAACCTGTGTTAGGAACAAAGCTTGCCAAAGACAGACTCACAATTGCTACTTGTAGCAATGCCTCGGGAAGCCACAAAATGCCGTTATTCATCATAGGAAAATCTAAGAAGCCAAGAGCATTTAAAAATATAAACATGGCAACACTTCCGGTATTCTACCGAAATCAATCATCTGCTTGGATGGATTCTGCTTTGTTTAAAGAGTGGTTTTTTGACGAATTCGTCCCCGCAGTAAAAAAACATTTAAAGTCTAAAAAACTACCTGCTCGTGCTGTTTTGCTCTTAGATAACGCCCCCACTCACCCCGCTGAATGTGAACTAAAGAAAGGTCATATCAAGGCTTTATTTTTACCGCCCCATGTCACACCGCTGATTCAACCAATGGATCAAGGCGTTATTGAGTGGTTAAAGAGGAGATACCGAAGAAAATACGTTGGATCTCTGCTGGACAAAACAGAAAAAGGATGTAACCTTTTTGAGGCAATGAAAAGTTTAAACATCAAGGACGCTATCTACACTGTTGCCACAGCTTGGGATGAAATCAAGCAAACCACCCTTCAGAAGGCCTGGAAAAAGGTTTGGCCATCACTAAAACAAGAGGAAGCTGAAGAAGAAAATCGTGAACCGACTTTGGCAGAAGCTGAGGCAGACAACAGTGAAACATTACACAATCTACAAACGTTTCAGCATGATCTGCAGATGAAGGATGTAGAAGAGTGGTTCGTCAAAGCTGATGTTTCGGTAGATACGAATGAAGACCTCAACGACGACCAAATTATTGCTGCTGTCCAAAACAAAGCCGTGGAAGAACAAATCGACTCGGATGACGATGAAACACCAAGTGACAACGTAGTGAGTCATTCTGCTGCCAAGGACGCCTTCGATACTGCGCTGAAGTACATCGAGCAACATCCAAATGCAACCCCGATGGATGTACTGTGGGCAAAGAAGTGGAGGGATACTTCCGCAAAGTCAAGGCTGACAAAATTGAAACAAAAATCCATCACTGAATTCTTCAAATAAAGGTATGCTTTGTGGACCTTTATCCCATTCATTTGGACTTTCACATTTTCGTATTTAATTTTACCAGAGTAAATGTTTGAAATATTTAACGTGTAGGCCTAAATATTAATTAATATTTTTGTAAGTGAAATACATTTATTTTTTTTTTACATTTCAGGAAATGTTTGAAATGTTTAATCATTACTTGTAAATGTACTGTAATTAATTTCATAACAGTAAAAGTTTGAAATGTAAAATCATTACAACTTGTAAATGATAATCAATAGTTTTACAAGTTGAATAATTATACAATATTTAAGTATTTAATTTCATGTCAGAAAATGTTTGAAATGTATACACAATATTTTTAAAGGTGTAATAAAGTTGTATACAGTACTGTGTGGCATTTTTTGTACCTGGGAAAGGCATTTTACGCTCCTCCCGATATCCGACCTTTTGGCCGTTCCGACCACGGCCCGGTCCCGTCATGGTCGGATATGGGAGGTTCTACTGTATGTAGCTTCCTTTAGGAAGGCCCTAGGTGCTCGCTAAGAAAGGTTTTAAAAAAATTCGAAATTTTAGGTGGTGTTTTGGGGGTCAAAGTTACTAAAAATCCCCATAAGAAATGCATAGTGTAATATATTTATTGATAATAACATTTAACTTTGATTTGTCTATACCTGCAAAACCGAATCGGGCCAGCTAGTACTTTACAGTTACCTTCAATTTTAGTATACAATATGTAAAAGTACTTAGTGAAATAAAGAAACCAATAGCCGGTCATAACCAGGGCTAGATTTACAAGACCCAGGCTTAGGGGGGCGCAAGCTAAACAAAATATTATTTTGCTTAAATAACAAAGAAAATTATTACGGTATTAGTTAAGAAAAGTCTTTATGTAATTTTCTTTTATACAGTTTAATTGGTGTACGTGATTATTGTTCATTTAAGTTTTGTGTATTTTTTGCAAAGAGTTACAGTGGGGTAGAGCTTGTAACTCAGGTTTTTCAACATCCGTTAGGTACGCTTGGCTATCAGTGTGTCTAGGTCGAGCCGGGGCACACAATTTTTACAGCAGTCATCCCCCACCCTCATGGCAAACAATCGGTCACCGCTTTGTTCAAACGCATGTCCCATTCTGATGTTTATCGTGCAACTTTTTGATGGTGTGGCACGAGTTCGTTAATAATTATCTTGTTTTTAAATTGTAGTGTCTGTGTCTACAATGCGCCATAAACCAAAACCTAGTGGCGCAGAGTGAAAAAGTTACAAATCAGATTCCTAAAATAACGTCGTTTTTTTAACGCACTGCTGAATGTGGAATTGTGAATGACAATATAACCACATTGAAACTTCACCATCTGTTTCTTCTGTCACTTGTAAGTTCGAGACTGTTTGTGAAACTGATCCGGCACAGGCTGTTTTTGAAGATCAACCTGAAGAGGAAGTTGATTTAGTTTAGATAGTGAGAGAAGCGATGATTTCAGTTCGGATTCGGCTTTATGGAATGTAAATGAACAACTATGAGATTACGTGTGCACTATAATTTATAAATACATAATAATAATTTATGATAATATAGTTCGTCAGCATGAAAATTATTTTCTTGAGGAAAATTGTCGGACTGACCACCAACTCCCCTACGATGGTATGAAGAGGGCAGTAAAAACTTTTGGGCCTAGGAGTGTTCAAACTTTAAATCCAGCCCTGAACAGAACTATAGGCTAAGGATTCCTTTACCACAATGGAATTTTAGTATAAAACAATTTATTTCTAACAGTAAAGTGAGCAGGCTTGTATTCATTCACTTTTCATAAAGTCGGACTTGTCAACTTCCAATACTGTGTTTCAAAGTACCTAAGGTCGACTCAGTTGTACAAGACTTGAATGTGTATACCATTTACTACTACCCAGAACAAAAACACCATAGGTTTGTTATGGCAAGTTCTCACAGGCCACATTAAGACAAGCTTTGACATTTATTCTAAATCATCTTTTTAAATGGAACCTTATATTTTTTCCCAGAAATATTTAGGCATACACTTAATTTATATAAAAATCGAGCTTGAACGATGAGAAAATAGTTATTTATGTGTTAAGGGAGGAAAGTATCACTTTGTCGCCCCGAAAGGAAATGTTACCGCACGAGTGCGGCAATTTTCTTAAGGCGACTAAGATACTTTTTTCTTATAAGACACACAACATTTTCCTCCAACTACAGTTTTAGTAAATAATTTTATTATGGAAGAAACTTTATTAAAACATGGACATTCATATTTTCAAATACAATTGAGGTTATGCCAGGAATACACAGACACGGAAGTTCATTGATACATTTTTGTTTTACTAACATACGATTTACCGGGTGGAAAAGTGCCCATATAACAACCATTGAGTATACTTTCCAGACAAGAGTATACAGTTTTATAATTTATAAAAGAATGACTTTAAAGGTTCAGAAGAAACAAAATAGAATTATAACACAATAAATTGTTTTGTAAGTGGCATTATTGTTTAGTTCCATTTTAACCACAGACCGTCTAAGAGGCGACTTGAAATAAATTATTACTACCTAATTAATAAAAAGGCTAAACTAATTTTATTTCATATATTCAAATGAGTTAAGAGTAGAAACAACATTCTTTGTTTTATTTGGCTAAGAATTGTTGAAAAATAAATATAGTTTTGAAAAACAGATGTCGAGCAATATGTTAACAAACAAAGAACATATTGAGCCAATGTTATTTTATACTAAATGGTTAACTGGTACAGAACAATTGTTTTGTTTTCCTTATTAATAGTTAGATATAATGAAGAAAGTGTTTGGTCGAACACATTATGCTTCTCCATCCAATCCTTGTGTAAACCTACTGCATATGTGTGTAGTGCAGTACTTAACATTTTCTTATAGAAGGTAGGAATGTGAAGATATATTATTCTTAAAGGGCATAAGAAGCCAAGGTTCATTAACAGGCACAGAAATTGAGGTATTTCGTCATAATACATATACAGTGGAACTTGGTTATAACGTCATCAAAGGGACCGGAAGTTTTTTAACGTTATATCCGAGTGACGTTATAAAAAAAGCAGCCTTAAATCTGAGTGAAAGGACAAAGTAAAAACGCAAATGTTCTGCTATATACAGTACAACACTGTTTATTGAAATCTACTCGTACATTGGAATAGTATAATAAAAAAACATTAATAAAAAAATGATACGTTTTCACAATTAAATATTTTATAATAAAAATCTTACTTTACTGTCGAAAAAAATCTGTGATCTTCTTTTGAACGGTCCTTTCAGAAAAATAAATTCTCTCCGTTGTGCAACAAACGTCTTGAAGCGCACTGAGTGTTGAAGCAGTCGTTTCCCTGAAGCTAAAGAACCGGGAGAGAGTCTCAGCAGCCTTCATTGCTTCTTGAACAGACGGACAAACGAAGTCTTCTGCGCTCTGGTCATCATCTTCATCAGGACTATCTTCGGCATCCTTCTTCTGAACATCTGCGACGATCTCTGCATCACTCAACATTTGGAATGTTTCTACTTGATCATCCACTGAAGCGTATGAATCAATATCATTTCCAAAGTTGCTCTGGTCAACATTAAACTGTGCAATCCACGTTGAAAGAGGCAGTTCATCATCTTCGTCATAATTTTCAAGTGAAGCTGTAGATCCCAACTGAGCTTTGCGGAAGCACTTCGAAATGGTTATCGGCGTTACATTATTCCAGGACTTGTCTAGGAACCTTATGGCGTCCAATATTGAGATGTTCACGGGCTGTGCGGTGTCCATGCTAAGAATAATTTTTTTTAACAAGAATTTCCGGTACTGACACTTTAGACTTCTTATGACGCCTTGGTCCATGGGCTGAAGAATACTTGTACAGTTGGCAGGGAAAAAAACAAGATTTATGTTGGTTAAATTTAATTTCGGAAGTGCTGCACAATTGTCAACTAGAAGAAGAATTTTCTGTTTTTTAAAGATAACTGTTGATCCCACTTCCTTAACTCTTCTTCAAATATGGCAGATGTCATCCACGCTTTTTTGTTAGCAGTGTAATTCACCGGTAGTTTTTTTACGTTTTTAAAACATCTAGGGCGCAAACTCTTTCCGATCACTAAAAGCTTTCTTTTTTCAGTTCCTGTCATGTTTGCACAAACGAAGGCCGTTATTCTCTGCTTGGAAAGCTTTCCACCAACACACTTTTCGTTTTTAAATTGTAATGTCTTGTCCGGAGTTAACTTGAAGAAAATTCCGGTTTCATCTCCGTTGAAAATGACTTCGTCTTTGTAACCTTCACTTAGAGTTGGCCACGTCTTCTGCACCCATTCACTCGTAACGTTCTGATCAACACTTTTTGCTTCGCCACAAATCTTCGCAAAGGAGATTGAATGTCTCACATTGAAACGATCAAGCCAGCCGTATGAACATGTAAAATTAGAACCGAACATTTGTCCAAACTCAGTCGCTTTTTCTTTAAGAATTGGTCCACTAATAGGAATGTTGGCGCTAGGCATTACTTTAACCATTTAAGCAACGCCTCATCCACATCACTATGTTGGCACTTTCTTATTTTTTTTACGTTTTCTCCGTCTTCCTTAAACGCGGTTAAAATTTTGTCTTCATTCTTTAAAATTGAACCTACTGTAGAATTTACCAGACCAAACTCACGATACACATCAGCGATTTTTCTTCCACTTTCCACCGCTCTGATCAACCGCACTTTTTCCTTGATAGGAAGCACCTTCCGTTTGACACCACAACTTGACATTGCACAAACAAAACACAACTAACGACGTATAAAACAACTGTCAACACACGCGATGCTCACACGGAGGTAGGTAGTGATGTGACTGATGATTTACCGTAACTAATGAAACAAACAATACAGTACAGTGTGCCTGTGTCACCACAGTCATGTCATTGACCTTGTAGAATGTAGGGGTGGGAAGGGATAAGACCCAGG
>JAGFPH010001344.1:264475-276095 GCA_018207615.1 Philaenus spumarius
ACTTTAATAAAAACCTATCCTAAAAGTTAGAAATTTAAAGAATTGCTGTTCAAACAGCTGTTTTATCTGTTATTTTATTCAATTGGTTGCTATGGTAATAAACGTTGAATAAACATGTATAAATACATGTGATGATTCATCAGTCTAGGCCTAACCTTAGATTTTTTCCGACTAAATTTACAAATAAATATTGAAATAAAAAGGTTTTTATCAAAATGAATTATAGCCTATGTTACTCAGGGATAGTGTAGCTTTTTATTGTAAAAACTATTTTTTCAATCGGCTCAGTAGTTCCAGAGATTACCCCCTACATACAAACAAACAAACAAATTTGACCTCTTTATAATATTAGCATAGATTAGAAAGTTATTAATATTATGACTACAGATTTGCTTTCTCAAATTATCAAACACATCAGTAAGGTAAAATTAAAAAGTGTAAGATTCGTTAGTATCACAGGCACTTCCATCCCTTAATTTATTCTTTGTTGAACTAGAGAGGCGATATTGTTGCTCTTAAAAAGGCGTATTTTCTTTTTCTTTACTTCACAAAAATCTTAAACTCTAAAAAAAATCTACAAATAAATCGGCCTACATTTTACTCAAACTTTGCACCCCAGACCGAAATAATATCTTGTGGGAAAATGCTGAACTGCCAGAATAGAATTTCCATTGTGAGAAAGTAACTAGGCAGTGCCTTATAAATTAAGTTTCTACAATCCGCTTTACAGCTGCGAGTAAGTGTAGCATTTTCGTTCGAACAACGTCGAGTATATTGCGTGATAAGAGATGGGCAAGTTCGTTCACCTAATTCAATGACTCTTTTGGATCTAGTTCAATTTAAAGATCCGTTCACTTTAACTCGTTCTCGTTCACTACTTGGAAATTATAAAACTGACATAATTCAATACATTAATGCAGTATCAATATCATACAATTTACAATGAAAGCCTTCATTCTTCATTCGATTCTTTAATTTTAATTACGATCATGTGATTACAATCGGTTTCATAATTATTAGATTCAATGATAAAAATAGTTTTCTTTTATAAGATGTAACTTAGAGTTGAGGAAGTCCTTCAAATCCATTTTTTTTTTTGCAAAAAGAATGTAAACAAAAATATGTAATCAAAATGAAATTAAAGTAAACAAAATATTCATTAATAAAACATAAAGTTCTTAGTAAATAAAATTTAAATGATTAGAATTTAATAAAACATTTTGATATACAGAATGTCTCGCAACCATTCTACAAAACTTTACCACGTTATTCAGCAGGTCAAAACTAACAAATAATATAATATAATATGTGTCCTATCTTGCTATTGCAGTGGCCCTTAGGGTAAGACCCAAGGTCGGGAGTGGCAAATGAGCACCGACCATAGTCCCCAGAACAGTCCGATTTGGTTCAAATTTGGCACACATGTTGGTTGTCTACGTTGCTCGGACGAGTTCATTAGCCAAAAAAATCCAAAAATCGGAAGCACGTTTTTTGACAGGCAGTAACTATTTTTTGAGATTTTTCCTACGTGAATGAATTTGTTTTTTAATTTTTCTACAAATATAAATGTAGGATATTATTCTGCACATATTTTTTACGCGACCTTATAGCTCGCTTGGTTCCTCCAAAATCGATGAAAACGTAAAATACCATAGAAGTACACCCGGTACAAAGTCATGTGGTGGATTCTACTGCGAGGTTGGCGTGCGAAGCACGCAATGTTTTGTGTGTTGAAAATACTCCCAATATGGGGGTTGGCGTGTGAAGCATGCAATGCATTGTGTATTGAAGATAATCCCAATATGCGGAATGGCGTGCGAAGCAGGCAATGCTTTGTGTATTGAAGATACTTCCAACATGCAGAATGGCGTGCGAACCATTTTGCAGCTATTCAGCACCGTCTTGAATAGACCTATTTCCCAAATCGATGGTTGAAACCCTAACACATAGGCCTATAAACTTAATTTTGGAAATTTGTTCAACTCACGTCAGCGGTTCAGCTGCGTGGTCGAATTATTATTTAGTTCAGAAGTTATCTGTATGCTTTAAAACAATATTATCCCATGAAAGGTTTAAGATAAATCCATGAAACTCAGCATGCATGTTTATCACATTGGTTTACACAAATGTGCAAAATTTTATTCTGCTGAAGTTATCCGTTTCAAGATGGCGCCGGTTCAAACTTTTCAGTTAAATATCTAAAAAAACTAAAGGTTTTACGAAAAAATGTTAAGATACAAAAAGTGTAAAAAATTTAAAGACAAATCTAATTTAGTATCACTTTTTATCATTGAGTCAAGGGTAACTGAGAAAATAAAATAATTCTGGATGAAAGTAGGTTTCTGTGATTACTCATGGAAAGTGATCTTGGAAACTACTTTTATCAGAATATTGCATTTTATCAGTTATCCTAACTCAGTGATAATAAACGGTAGCACAAACTGGCACATACTTTCTCACTATGTTTTGTATGATGCAACGTTCGGGGTTAGATGATTGAATGCGACGACACCAGTCTGTCGATGATTTCCGAGCACAACAGTACTGTGTGATTGTGTCATATCTTTGTAGTGTATAATAGTAGACTAAGCTCGGGGATGTGTTTTGGGGTCTGCTCCAGTAAACGAGAAAGCAACCAGAAACGCAACCGCTTCTTACTGTATCCCTATCTAAACAGTGCAATTTATTGCAGCTGAACGCTTTGACATTGCCTTATTTCAAACCATTTTATAAGTCTATGTTTAGTAATTGAGTGTTGAAAAAAAAAAACTAAATATTCTTTATAAAATTTCGGACCCGGCTTGCAAATTATTTTCCATTATTAATTTTTTATTGTGTTAGGAAAAAAAATTCAAACTTTGTACTTACAAAATGTCAATTATATAACAAATCAAAAGCATTTAAAAAAAAAATGTAAATTGCAAGACGGATGCGTATTGTGACTGTGCTTAAAATGAGACCTTGCAAGCAATTTTATGATAAAAAGTAAACGAAATAAATGGTTTGAAATTTAACATTGCTCTTATGGGATACAAATCCAAGATGGCCGCCACTACAGCAGACCCTTAATGAGATGATGTACATTGAAGATTGTGAAGAGGAACAAGAGACTGTCAGGGCAAGTTGTGTACAAAGTGAGAAATCATTATGTTGAGTAATTTAATTCGCGAGAAGGATCAGTTCTTTGCATGAGAGCCCATAACTATAGGCAGAGGAGGGCCACGCCTCCCCCTAGCTCCCAGGGAAAGGAAAGTATCTATATTATTATT
Organism: Philaenus spumarius; assembly: GCA_018207615.1. Classification (NCBI taxonomy): domain Eukaryota; kingdom Metazoa; phylum Arthropoda; class Insecta; order Hemiptera; family Aphrophoridae; genus Philaenus; species Philaenus spumarius. The sequence goes on from JAGFPH010001344.1 coordinate 267,745, forward strand.
TATAGTCAGGTATTTTTCATTAAAGAGATTAAAACAACAATATGTTTTCAATGTTTTGTGCCGTTTGATTTTTTACAAGTGTTCAAGCATGAGCTGCAACGCACTGTGTATTGAAAACACTCCCAATATGGGGGTTGGCGTGTGAAGCACGCAATACATTGTGTATTGAAAATACTCCCAAGACAGGGGTTGGAGTGCGAAGCACGCAATGCATTGTGTATTGAAAATACTCCCAATACGGGGGTTAGCGTACGAAGCACGCAATGCATTGTGTAGGCCTATTGAAAATACTCCCAATACGGGGGTTGGCGTGCGAAGCACGCAATGCATTGTGTATTGAAAACACTCCCAATACGGGGGTTGGAGTGCGAAGCACGCAATACATTGTGTAGGCCTAATGAAAATACTCCCAATACGGAGGTTGGCGTGCGAAGCACGCAATGCATTGTGTATTGAAAATACTCCCAATACGGGGGTTGGCGTGCGAAGCACGCAATACATTGTGTATTGAAAATACTCCCGATATGGGGGTTGGCGTGTGAAGCACGCAATGCATTGTGTATTGAAAATACTCCCAATACGGTAGTTGGCGTGTGAAGCACGCAATGCATTGTGTATTGAAAAGGGTGCTGTTTTTCAAAACCGTTTTTCGTGCATCTATGCAGGCCTACTTGACATGTCTGGTGCAAATTTGTTTGAAATCGATGGAATAGTTTTCGCTCTAGCTTTGTTTACGTACAGACAGACATTTTGTAAAAACAACTTTTTTGGACTCAGGTGACCCCAAAACGGATATTTCCACAAAAATCTCAACATCGATTTTTTTTGCAATCACTATACTTTCTCTATACTATATAGTGAGAAAGTAAAAGGACTGAGCCATTATTGCAGCTCTTATCGTTGGTCGGGACCCAAGAGTGAGTCACGGCTCCTACGTAAACAGACCAATTTTATACCAAATATGAAGAGAATCGGTTGATTTTGTGGAAGGAAAAGTAAATAATTAAATCCTATGTGTTTTCAAATATTTTTTATCATCATGAATACGGAAATAAATTTAAATTGAATAATGATGTTGAGTTTTATAAAAACCTCTTACTTACTACTGTACACAATAATCATCACCTTATATTGGCCTGACAGTTAAAATTTTGTTTAGTGTGCAAGTAGCTAGAAGGAATATCCTATGTTTAATTTTTATCCGTGCTATGTACTGCAATAAGATGTGTAATTTTATATTTTCGTGTAGCCCATGCTCTGTTTGTCTATAGTATTAAGATGTATTTAATTTTAATTGTATTTTATGCTCGATGTATATAGAGCAGTTATTTAATAGTTTTACATTATGTCTATATTTTAATACTGCATTTAATTAACAAAAAAACTGTTAGGCCACTATAATGTGATGATTATTGTGTACAGTAGTAAGAGGTTTTTATAAAACTGAACATCATTATTCAATGTAAATTTATTTCCGTATTCATGATGATAAAAAATATTTGAAAACACATAGGATCTAATTATTTCCCCAAAATCAACCGATTTCCTTCATATGTGGTATAAAAATAATCACGCGATCAAAACACAGCGAGTGATATATTTTGTTTTAAGTTTTTCTTTCAATTAAAAAAGTTTGCATAATGACACTGGGACAAACAGCAATAACTCTAATACAAAAGCAGACGACAAGTGCCCATCCCCGATGTCGCACAATAGGCCTAAGGGTAAGGGTTTTATTACGGTCATTTGGTTTTGCCTCACGCTGAGGTGAAATGAACTACAGCTCCAACATAAACGCACCCTGGCTTATTTGAGATTCAGTGATCTACCAAACTCACAAAGATTCAGATTAACAAGGATTTAATTAGTCACATAATCATACACGGATTCGTACACTGAAAGGCACAAAATGATCTTAGTTCTTGCCGTTCTTTGAAGTTGATTCAGTTTTGTAGGTCGTGGGGTGGTTACCGGGAATGAGTGGGGTGGAAAAAGATAAAGGAGAATATTGCACGAAGTTACCGAGACCGTTCTTTTTATCGTTCAGTCCTACGATTCGTTCTTTTAGATTCGTTAACTAGGGAACGACTCGTCTCTAAATGCTTGATATTCCGTGCGAACTGCGTCATGCGCAGTAAAGGGAAGACAGTACAAAAGGCGGTGCAATACATACTGCGCACTGTATTAAGCCAAGGACTTAATATAGTGAATCAATAAAAGTCGTTATTTTCAGAAAATCTTTGTTTAACATTATAATTATTATTACTTTTAAAATATATTACGTTAAATTTACAGATTCCAGTTAACTAAATAGAAGAACATCCGCCTTCACTCAGTTGCCACGGTAACAGAAAGGAGAAAGGGTTATAGTTGGGTTTGTTGCGCGTGCGTCATGCATAAGTGTGGAGAAACGGATATTTAAAGAATCTTGTGTGACTTTCACGATTGCATCATTTTAACAAACAAACTGTAGGCCTATATAACAAACAGTATAGAGTTTAGCGACTGCAGAACAACCATGCAGGAGTCGCTGAAGTGGTTTCCCTTCCTGTGTATGTGTTACAGTATATTCAGCCTACAAATCATTCAAGATCGTCAGCGCTTTTGCCAATTCAGTTTAAAAAGTACGGTACGGGAGAGTCATATCTTTTCCTTATATTTTTTCAATGTAAGAACATGAATTTTCATGTCTAATCATAGCCTATACAGGGTGTTCCTAAAAACCTTCACGGGCTGTACAGGATCGGATTGCATTCATTGAAATAAATAACAAATAATGTTCAATAACTTTTTTTCGAATTCGGCTTAGTATAATCGCCATCCGCCATTTTGTTTGGCGTAACTGTAACTCCAGAAATAGATGAGATATCAAGTTCAAATTTGGAAAAAGCATTTTGTATGTTACGATTTATAAGTGTACCAAACACAAAGAATTTATTTTTATAATTTTCAAAATAGCGTCTATTACAAATTTTATTTGTCTTTAAAATATGTATTTGGGAGTATTTAAAATTTTAGAGATTCGAGTAGTTCAACCAAATGTCATTGCGTGGCATATCGTTTGAAAGCTTATTTAATTCTAAATCCAAAAAGGATAGTAATTAATTTTTTTTTAAATAGTACAGCAAAATGGGGAAAATCGGCAAACACGATTTCGTTGTTTTTCGCCGCCATTTTAATCGGTTAAATATATGGATGTGCAAATTTCACCGTTGGTTTTCTGTTGAAATTCTACATCGAAGTGGTGTATCACATGACCACCTTCCTATTTGAAAAAACAAAGTTACATTTAAGATGGTGGATAACTTTTTTGAAATCTTAATAAAAAAATATTTTTACACAGAGTAGGTTCCTCAATCACATCTACCTTCAAATTTTCCTTATATACGAAATATTAAACCGTATTCAGACTTTTCAGCACCCCTGTGTATATAAATACAGATATGGTGGTCACTAATGATTTCAATTTTATATGACTTTTTTTTCTGAACGTCCGAAAAATCGGACTTTGGGAGTCAACGGAAACTCACAACCAAGGCCGTAGGCAGGAAAACCTTTCGCACATGTGAGCTTGACACTGAACACTATGAGAAGCGGCCGACGCACAGTGCATTGCACGCCAACCCCATATTGGGAGTATTTTCAATACACAATGCATTACGTGCTTCGCACGCCCACCCCCATATTGGGAGTATTTTCAATATACAATGCATTGCGTGCTTCGCGCGCCAACCCCAGTATTGGGAGAATTTTCAATACACAGAGCATTGCGTGCTTCGCACGCCAACCCCAGTATTGGGAGAATTTTCAATACACAGAGCATTGCGTGCTTCGCACGCCAACCCCAGTATTGGGAGAATTTTCAATACACAAAACATTGCGTGTTTCGCACGCCAACCCCAGTATTGGGAGGATTTTCAATACACAGAGCATTGCGTGCTTCGCACGCCAACCCCAGTATTGGGAGAGTTTTCAATACACAGAGCATTGCGTGCTTCGCACGCCAACCCCAGTATTGGGAGAATTTTCAATACACAAAACATTGCGTGCTTCGCACGCCAACCCCAGTATTGGGAGGATTTTCAATACACAGGGCATTGCGTGCTTCGCACGCCAACCCCAGTATTGGGAGGATTTTCAATACACAGAGCATTGCGTGCTTCGCTCGTCAACCCCAGTATTAAGAGAATTTTCAATACAAAGAGCATTGCGTGCTTCACTCGTCAACTCCAGTATTGATAGAATTTTCAATACAAAGAGCATTGCGTGCTTCGCTCGTCAACTCCAGTATTGATAGAATTTTCAATACAAAGAGCATTGCTTGCTTCACTCGTCAACTCCAGTATTGATAGAATTTTCAATACAAAGAGCATTGCGTGCTTCACTCGTCAACTCCAGTATTGATAGAATTTTTAATACAAAGAGCATTGCGTGCTTCACTCGTCAACTCCAGTATTGATAGAATTTTCAATACAAAGAGCATTGCGTGCTTCACTCGTCAACTCCAGTATTGATAGAATTTTCAATACAAAGAGCATTGCGTGTTTTGTTGGAATAAAGAATTTCTGTTGAACCTTCATCAGAAAGCTCGCAATAGCCTAGAGTAAGGCTGTAACCTACTGCATCAGTGTGTATTGTACGTTGTAGTTTAATCAAGTAAATCTAAATATCAGTATGCATGCAATGCGCAATTTGTAAAATATGTTGTTGGATCCTCTGTTGTGTTGTGTATTTTATAATTTAATTTGCACTTTTCAAACGTAGTATTAATTTTTATTACTAAATTTCTGAATTTGGAGGGGGTTGACCAACTACCCCCCCCCCCCCTGGCTACGGCCTTACTCACAATATCCAAAAATATGAATTTGGAATTAGCCTTACAAAACTGAATCAGAAACAAAGTTTTACAATCTTATAATTTGAACTGTAAAAACTCAAATTTCGACTTATGAGCGAAAGCGTGTAGATTAATTGTCACATTACTCATCTGTTACTTTCTAGTAATTAGCATGGAAAATAAATATAAGTAGCGGCTATTAGTCAACACAAACACAATACAATGTATTCCAGTCGCGTAAACGTTTAACTTTCATTTTTATTTAACGTGCAAACGTTTAGGCACAGACCTCGCAAATATTTGGGTCAACTACTCAAAGCGTGACAAAACGACTGTTAGAAAGTGAACTCTATTGTTTATTTTTATTTTACGGATGCAATTTATTGTGTTATATAATAAACTAGCAGGTGCGTAGAGCAGTAAAATGTGAGAAAGACAAAAGAGTTTTATTTGACAAGTTTATAATGTTACAGGTCGTATACGGGTGTATTTTTTAAATTGGCCGCCATTCAATGTTGCAAACTAGTATAAATCTAACAGCATAGATCATGAATAATAAATAGATCTTGCATCCATACGGCAGCAGTGTGGCGAAAATTAGGTTGTCGGGAAAATAGTGCATGATCGCGCCGCGAGGTAGCGCTAGGGAGAAATCATTGGTAGCATTGGTGTTTCACACAGCTTCCGTCGTTTCCCCAATAGATAGCGCCACTATCGTCGAATTTCCAGTGGAACGAAATATTGCATTGGATCGGAGTTCTATTAGCTTATCCAAATACAATGCTATCAGCAAGCTTTAAATGGGGAACTTTTCCTTGTTTTTTGAGAAATAAAAGGAGGAAATGTGCGCGGTCGTGAGAACGAAGTTCATCATGCCTTTTCTTCAATTCATGATGATTGCCAGTTTTAATAGCAACATACGTACATAATTTTAATCTTTCAATTGCCGTTTATTATTAGCGTCAGCATGAGTATTATTTGTTTACTGAGCATGCGTCAGGGTGAAGACGTTTTCGGCAAAAAGTCGCAGACGCATAGGCGTCCAAGTTGCTTAGTGTGTACAGGCAAGGCCACACTATACTACAGGCCGTACTGCTCGGATTGTGACGTCACAGTAGTCGTCCAACTCAAGGCTCCCGGCACTGTGCTGCCTAAAATGGCGCATCAATGTCGCGCTCTCAAAACTACTGCACCCTACGTCGCTAGTCCAAGTTTTAAAACTTATATTAAGTTAAGTTATAAAACTCCAAGTTTTAAGTTATAAAACTTATATTTTATTATTCTGCATTAACTGACGAACACAATGATGTCCATAAATAGTGTTTTGAGGTAAATTTACAGCACATTTTTAAGGACTAAACATGTTTATGTTTGACATTGTTGTTTTAATATGGCCTGTATTACACTATCCAATTTTTTTGTCAAAGATCTTTGATCAAATTTCTTTGATGCAATATTTGATAGTGTAGTATGCAATCTTTTATCAAAGTTGGCACACGTCAAATTTATTTGTCAAAGTTTCTCTAAGAGAGAACCTTTGATTAAATCTTTGATCAAAGATCTATGACAAAGAACTTTGATAGTGTAATACAGGCCTATATCCAAACAAACCTAAATTTATGTAACTGTTGCATGTATAAAATATCTATTCTGTTCAGACAAAAACATAAAATACAGCAATACTTCATTAAAACACAATAATTGTGTTTTAAAATCTCAAAATATTGTTGTGTCCTACATATTTGTTATTAATGAAGTTTATCAAACGTTATCAAAGTTATTTTATTAGTTATCAAATAAAATAAGACACTTCTATATTGAAAATTTCAAATCATTTTATTATATCATTTAAATTTACCAATTGCTAATTACAATCAACATTTTATTCTATTAAACAATAACAATTAAAGGTCATTGCCAATTCAAACAAGAATTCTGTACTAGAAAAAATAATTGTAACCAAAAGAAAATACTGTAATATACAAATGAATACACTAGATTAACATTTATTATTTTCATGTTTATCTACATTTACAATAACATTGAATCCTTAAACAAAAAGTTAATTTTTTTCCATTTCAAATACATTGTGGTGTTGCATTAAACATGTACCAGGAATTGTAATTTTAGTTGGTTTATTTTATACAAAGTACAATGTTTAGGGCATTCTATATGAATCTGTCAGTTACACAACTTTTTTGCCTTTCTTTTCAGTGTGTTTTTGTCCTTATCAGCATTTACTGTCTTTCTTTTCGGCAACACAGCATGCAACTAAAGGCGGGAAGTTGGGCGACTGCTGTGACGTTTCGTCCGAAGTGGAGGGGAGCACTCCGACCTGTAGTATAGTGTGGCCTTGGTACAGGGCCTAACAGACACACGTTGGTTTTCCAAGTCGCTCGGACGAGATCGTTAGCCAAAGAAATCCAACAACCAGAAGCACTTTTTCGACCAGAAGTAAATTTGCTTGAATTTTTCGTAAAATAAAATTATTTTGGTGTTTCATCTAAAAAAATAAACATAGAAGATGACTTTTTTTATTTTACACTACCTTAGCCCGTCAAAGTTGTTATTTTATTTTTTTATAGGGGTCTATTTCCGCCAAAAATGTATTAAAACGCTAGAGGAGGCCCCTGCGTGCTCCGCACGCCAACCCCCGATGGGACCTTCTAAAAACATATGTTAGGTCTTAATTATAACACATGTGTAGGATTAATAATAACTAAAAACTATTATAATAAATAATGTTAAATGTTTAAATCAAATTGTTTCGTATATTTTATAACAGCAGTTATAATAAAGGTTAAAAGAACCAGTAAGGCTCAGGTCTACACTTAATCAAAAACCTAACCAAACAGTTAGAAATACAAATAATTGTTTCATATTTTGAAATCGGCTGTTAATATTGGTTACTCACTACCGGTATCAATTACCGTATATTATCAATAAATAGGCCTACTATTAAAATATGTCTTATTTATTTTTAATTAGGCTGTAACATAGTTTTTCTTTTTTTTAAATTCCTTAACGCAACTTTTTATTGGTTTGTGTGTATTGAAACATGTGTTGGTTCAGTCTAGGCCTAACTTAAAATATTATTTTTTACTAAGCTGGACATCCGAATCAACTGTTTTATCTGTTATTTTATTTCATTGGTTGCTATGGTAATGAATGTAAATACATTCAAGAAGTTGGTTCATCAGTCTAGGCCTAACCTAAAATTATGTTTAATTTATTTTACCAACCTTAACGGCAACATACACACATAATTTATGTTTTTGTGCACATCTTTGAATGATATAAGTTTCATCTTTCAATTGTCGTTTTTTAGTCTTTCATAATGTTGCTTATTTATTGGTATTACAGCTGTGGGTTTAACGTCCAACTTGATCCTGTGAATTTGTCCCGAATAAATTTACAAATATTGAAATAAAAAATGTTTTTATCAATATGAATTCTAGCATATGTTACTCAGGGATAGTGTAGCTTTTTATTAGTAAAACTATTTGTCAATCGG
>JAGFPH010001344.1:276105-293698 GCA_018207615.1 Philaenus spumarius
AGCCGGGCGTATTTCAAAATAAATGTACAATTTCCGGGAGCATTATACTATAATTTTTCAACTAGCCGAGAGCATTGCAAAATTATTTTATAATTGGTCGGGCACATTGCAAAATGATCTTCCGAATAGCCGAGCGCATTGCAAAATTATTTTATAATTGGTCGGGCACATTGCAAAATGATTTTTCAATTACTCGGATGCATTGCCAAATTATTATTTGAATTAGCCCATGACATATGAACCTCCACAAAAACGAATTAAATAATTCAACCTACTATAATATTCCGAAACACGATTTTAAGGCGATCCCTTATGTTGTTTAAGTGTTAATGTGCAGTTTTCATGCTATACCTTAATCCACTTCCAAATACACAACTTATACATTTGCATAGTTTTAAACTCAATTTTCAAGTTAAAGTTAATTGGTCCAACAAAATGTGATAAAATAAAATCATTAGTAGGTCTTGTAATTGCTTAAACAATAGAAAAATGTAAAACAATTTAACATACGTTTAAAATTTGTCGTTTGGTCTAAAGTTTATAAAAACTTGGGGATACCAGGCCCGAAGGTCGTTGAACGGCCTTGAAGCATCACTTCAGGATGTAATGTTGTTGACGGCAAGCTCCACAAGTAACGGGGCCAGGCGGTCATGTGACCTTCTTCCCGGACACTCAGCAGCCCTACATTTTTACTTTCATTTACGCTATTCCATCCTAAACCTAATATTAACCGTTATTTGAGTGCGTACAAGCAGATTAAACAATTTGTTGTAGTGAAGTTATATAACACGTTTAAAGCGATTTTCTATAAGAAAAACAAAATTACGATTAAGGAAAATTTGTTAAATATTTAGAGTGATTCGATTTTTGGTTGCTTTTGTTTGATACCACTAGACTATAAAGACGAGGGAGCAAAGTCAAAGTTTTAGTAGATCCAACTGCAGTAAACTGTACGAGTGAGTTTAACCACTACGCCACTCTGTTCTCATTGTTAGAGTAAACATAACAATTAGAAATATTTAGTGTTTAAAAAATTAGGGTTAGTTAGTTTCGCTACCACCAGCATTATGTATTTTTACAACCAGAATTTGACTTAAAAAACTGTAAGAAGGTTAGTTCAGAGTTAGCGGTACGGTCGAATGGCGATGGTCGAGAACTCGAATGCTGAAAATATGGGATCTAAGAAAGATTGTGCCGAATTACGGAATTCGGCCTTCTAAAATGGGACAGTACATGATTTAGACCAATCTTTGATGGTCGAGAAATTCGAATTATAAAGCATCTCCGAAAGGTTTGTGCAACACGACCCTTCAAACAGTGCATAAATTCCACTGATTTATGGTTAAAACCACTTATTTATGGTTAAAAACCACTGATTTATGGTGATTGTGGTGACCACTGATTTTTCAATGGGCGAGAAATTCTAACGAGCATCATTTGGAATCCCCGGAAGGTTGTTTCGAATTTCGCAATTCGACCCTCTAAACTTTGACAGTTCGGTAAATTCATCTGAACATCGATGGTCAAGAAATTTGAATGTGAATTTTATGGGATCCCCGAAAGGTTGGTTCAAATTGCGCAATCTGACCATCCAAACTTGGACAATACTTGAATTCCACTAATTAATTGTTGGTGGTCGAGAAATTCGAATTCGAATTATAAGGCACCCCCGAAAGGTTTGTGGAATTGCGCAACCAACCCTTCAAACTGGAACAGTACATAAATTCCACCAAACATCGATGGTCGAGAAATTCTAATGTGGATTACATGTCATGCCCGAAAGGTTGATAAAATTGCGCAATTCGACCCTTCAAAATAGGACATTCTATACATTTCACTGATCGCCGATGGTCAAGAAACTCTAATCTGAATTATGTAGGATTCCTGAAAGGTTGTACAGAATTGCCCAATATTAGTGAACATTAAATCTTTAAAACAAATCTCTCAGGAACAATTTTTCCTCCGAATCGAATGATTCCAATGTCAATAACGAAAAATAAATGAATGGGTGACTGTTTTGGCCCTAGAGGCAAACGGTGGGCAAGGAAAGACAATCTGCTCTCCAAAAGAATGAATTTGGCCCAACTTTTAGTGTACGTTTCGCCTTGATTCAAAGAGAAAATTGATGTGTTTAAATTAGGCTAGGTTTGATTATGGGTTAGGCTAGATTAACATATTGTCTGAGGTAACTGTATGACGAATTCTTTGCTTATTTTACAAGCCATATCTTGCCAAGCTTCTTACCACTTCATGAGCTATCATCGTCATTATGTATAAACTAAAACATGTAAACAAACTAGTCATTCTAAGTTTTAACTTCACGAAATACATTATTAATTTTGTTTATTTAAATATTTAAAATGTACGATTGTTTTTTTCTCAAAATGTCGACAAGAACTTTCAAATCCAATTAGAAGTATAGAAAGTTCTTCTTCCAAGGTTTTTACAACTAGAATAGTTGTGGATTCTAATGATGGCACATCTTGTGTGGGCACAAAAAGTAAAAACATCTTGTTAGTTGAGATGGGGGGGGGGGGAGGGGGCAGACATAACGTTTATCAGACTACTTAGGTAAGCGTAGGCGATCACTTTCACCGAAGTATCGACTATCGATTATACTTCACTTTCTCTTTTGTTGTGATACGATCTCCATATCCTATAATGTACGTTGTGGAGAAATACCTGAATCTGGCAGCATTGACATACCAGCTTCAACTGTGCTTGGGAACTCTTACGTTTTTGTAAATACATATTGAGCTTGACTTGTGAGAAGATATACTTGATAAAATAAAACCTGAACACAGAATCTCACAACCAATACGTTTATCAACTCAAACGCGTTTCAACGACAAAGTCGCCATCTTCAGTGAGGCACGAGCTACAAAAGTCAAACTATAACTAACCTAACAGTGTTTCATGTCCCGTATTTATACAAAACTCAAAGGGGCGTGGCTTAAGACTGCGATAATATTAGTAAGGCGTTAACAAATAATGCCTCGCGTTATTGTAACTAACCTAACATTAACTATATAACTAAACAAATTATAATCTTAAACAATACATTATTTTTGTTTACATTAATACAGAATTTTATATGGGTCCTAATTAATTATTTACAATTAATTTACTATTTGTTAATACAAAAAGTTTCCCAAGCATCTATTGTGTTAAGTTTAGAGTTTTCTATTTTAAAATGATGGTTTTCATCTAAACCGTGCTTAGCCTTATCAGATTTATCCGACCTATTGTACTTTATGAGAAAAATGTTAATTAGTTCTTGTCTTCATGCTTCTTTTGGTTTGGCCTATATATATTTCTTCGGACACATTTCACAGTTTATACAATAAATTCCAGGTTTGTCCTGGTCTTGAATTTTATCTTTAGGATTTTCTAATATTTTACCAAGATTACTCTCACCTGACAAAACTACATTTTAATTTGCAGATTTCTCTAGCGATTTTTTAACAATATTACACAATGGTGGAGCATATACGTTGTTTTAACCCATCGTTGTTGGAGTTTGTTGCTTTCCAGGGTAGATCTCGATTTCCTAATTTTCTTAAATTTTATTTTCTTGACTTTGTTTTCTATCAGTTCTTTAGAATAACCATTGAATATCGCAGCACCAAAAATATATTTCAGTTCTTTCTCCGTAGTTGTATCTGCCGTAGATAACGACAAATCAACTAATCTATGAACCATTAAGTTAAAAGCAGCTCTTTTATGTGCTCTTTTATTTACTTTTTGGAAGAAAATATTAATTTAGAAAAATAAAACGTACCGTGGAAGAGATTTCGTCTAATATTTGTTTTGAGAGACACGGTATGTGAATAAGCTATGTGAACATGCAAGTATGTATCAACATTACTACGTACTAGTGCAGATGTGGGCGTTCAATTCGAACAAAAAAACTTCACTTTTTCCTTTAAACATAATGAGACTAAACCCTTCACTGACTGCGGCAAATCTAACATTAACAATATAGTAATAATTATTAAAAAAAACTAACAACATGTCCAAAAGTTGAATGGGTGAAGGGTCAGCCATCTTGCTGAGCAGTTACAAATAATTCGACCACGCAGTTGAGCCGCTGACGTGAGTTGAGCAAATTTCAAAAATTAATTTTATAGGCCTATGTTTTAGGGTTTCAACCAACAATTTGGGAAATAGGTCTATTCATGACGGTGCTGAATAGCTGCAAAGTGGTTCGCACGCCATTCCGCATATTGGGAGTATCTGCAATAAACAATTCATTGCGTGCCTCGCACGCCATTTCGCATTTTGGGAGTGCTTCACACGCCAACCCCACGGTGGAATCCACCACATGGCTTTGAACCGGGTATGGTATTTTACGTTTTGATCGATTTTGGGCTAACCAAGCGAGCTATAAGGTCGCGTAAAAAAACAAAATGTGCAGAATGACATTCTACATTTATAAAAAAAAACTCAAAAACAAATTAATTCTCGTAGAAAAAATCTCAAAAAATAGTTACTTCCGGTCAAAATACATGCTTCCGATCGTTGGATTTTTTTGGCTAACGAACTAGTTCGAGCGACGTAGACATCCAACATGTGTACCAAATTTGAACCAAATCGGACTTAACATGCGGCCGCTAGAGTGTGAACACATATATACATACATATATATATGATTTTTAATGACACCCCAAAACGTGTTCTGGGGACCAGGATCGGTGCTCATTTGCTATTCCCGACCTTGGGCCTTACCATAAGGGCCATTGCAATAGCTTATTTTTCCTATGGATATTCGCTAATAATAACTTTCAAAATACAAGTTTTGACCGTAGTTTTGAACGCGCAGTCGGTTTTCATTTTCCTACCACAGAAACGCATCGTTTTAAAGGGCTTTAATTTGGTCTATCACAACTCAAATGTGCAAATTACACATTTTTGATATGAGGTGGTAAGAGGGGAAGGGGAGGTTTGGGATTTTGTAAATATGTTTTCTTAAGCATCCCCTGGCGGCGAATATCTGTCCTGCGATCAGATTTTGTATATCTCTTTCCCACCCTTTAAATAATAAAGGTGGTAAGTTTTCAAAAAATCACCCTGACAGTTTGTGAAAGTAAACTCGTTAGTAGAGAAAGCAAACCAACATTGGCCATTACTCATACCACGCTAAGTGGATAATACCTCCCACCAGCACCTCGACAACAGTTGGATATGCTAGTTACCATGGTAACCACTGAACCAGAACAGTTAAGTGATTTGTTGGCAGAGCACTTGACACGATAACCAACCGCAGTGGTCGCGATTTAATTTAAGAAACGTCGCCTAACATTTCTACTGTAATAATCTAATCCCTTGTTTTCAAGTTCCAGGAAAAGACGACCCAGCTGATTGTGAAATAATTAAATATAATTGTGTTAAACACAGGACGTTGTATTATGTATAAAGGAAAGGTCAAATAGAAGTGCCAAGGAAAGGAAAGAAAGCTAAGCGGATGCAGAATGAAAGGCCATCTTGGAAAAACTGACTGAAGGACGATGAAGATAATTTATCGTATATATGATTTTGACCTTTTCTGATTAATACAAATCCGACTTCCAGGCAGTACTTTGCACAATTCGTTCTGTAGAATTGGTTTTAGGATTTAATTCAGAACAGAAAAGAAATTCCATATTTCATTTAGAAGACATTATAAGTGACACAGAACCGAAATTCGTGTATGCAATTCTAGTTTGGTATCTCTGAATAGGTATTTTAATGTATAACAGATGAGGCGCTTTCAGGATTACATTTCTCAGGATTATATATCTTCTATTATATTTTCAGGCTAACTCTTGATTCGTTTCTTGAAGAAATAAATCTATATATATAAGCGTCTTTGTCCTGACAGAATAAACGTAGAGCAACAACTAATTAAGGGGAGGCGAACCCTCAATCAATTATTTTTTTCTATTTTTCTTTTATATTCTTTTCTTAAAATTTAGGTTTTTCTGAACGAAGTGATATGTAATACTTGTAGGTTTGAAGTATATTAAGCTGAGAAAAAATATTTTGAAATAAAGTTTACACCGACTTTTTAGATAGTAATTTCGGAGTACGGTAGTGAATTGAATAGTAAAGTGTTTTGTTTTGTGATTTGTGTAATAAATTTGTGATTGAAATGCCTCGTACATTGAAATTAATAAATAAAAGGAAAGGAATAGGCGGTAGGAAGGTGGTAAGAAGTAATAATGAAGCTATCCCAGAGGTTGAATTTACACCTAGGCCTAGGCCTTCTCCAAAAACTCTACAACAAAGAAAGTCCTTCACTTATAGACTTTTATCACTTATAAACCTCTCACGAATACAAACTATACTGATTAACGTAATAAGAACCAAGCAATCTTGTTATAACCTATAACCGCTCCTAGATGGTGCTGATAAACTATCTTTTACTTTACACGTAATATTTATACCGATATTAAAGTAACTGAAGTATTGTTAATTTGTCAGTTTTCTTTAATCAAGCCTTAGCCTAGTGGATAACGTAGCGTTTTCCTGATCAGAAGATGCTGGGTTCGGACCTCGGCTGGGGAGACCAGATATCTTATCTTATCTGTGGTTTGAGGGTAGGAGGGCGGAAGTAAAGTAAACGGTGGTTGGCTCGCTTCCAAGCTGACGGGATATAACTGGATATCTGGTCCAAAGGTACAGTTTTCTCAGAAACTATTTGAGATATTTCTTTGAAATTTCTCATGCATGTACTTTATTACAATATCGCGTACATGTACTGTAGAATAATTATGACCATAGTGTATTTCAATTAGCTGATATAGTTGTAAAAATGAGGAATAAATTGAAAATTGTTAACTATATTTTTAAAATTTTATATTTTAAGAAATATTTAGTTCAGGATACTACTATGTGTTCATATAGGGCCATAAAATAAACTGTAATCTATATATTAATAGGCAAGCACAAAACTTGTCGTCCTTTTTTCTCAGCTTGTGTGCATCGTAGGAGAAATTCGCGCATACCGATAGAAAGGTAGTGTCCTGTAGATGAGCAGAATCCCATTATAATTTACATCGATCCTCAGGGATACGCCCCAGTGGCCCTCAAAGTTTCAATGTTAATCTTATGGAAGGTCAATCTTAAGGAAGAAGAAGAAAGATTTCTTTTGATTTTATCAGGGGCACAAAAAACAGCTGTTCCTATGAAAAGCTTAAAACAGCTGATTTTGATCAACAACTGATTTGGATCAAAAACTGAATATAATTTTAGGTTAGGTAAATCAAGCAATAGCAATTCAATAGCGAAGCCTTGCCGGGTCCACTAGTATTTTTAATTGTCTAGTGTTGCCTAGAATATAATGTACCTAAAATTGACTATTTTAACATAGGCGACATAGGAGCTTCCCGCTCACCTTAAGATACAAATACGGAAATTAGAGGTATATTCTTATGGGATCATAGACTCACACTAAGAAATGATTTTTCAAAATTTGTGTTTTAAAGCGTAAAAATAGTGAAAATTTAAGGGTCACGCCCAGCCAATAACAGTTAAACGGATCAAAAGCTTACCAACACATGTTTGTTGAATACATTTATTATCATAGCAACCAAATCAGCAAATTTAGAACCTGTTTATTATTCTTCACGAACAACAGATTTTTTAACAAACAGTTGAAAGTTTTTAATTTGTTAAAAGTTTAGGTTAACAAAATAAACGCAAACACAAACAAAATGTCAACGAAAATGCTTACTCTATTACAATTCAAATATCTGTGGTTACATAAAATATTATAAATAAAATAACTGATTTGGATTAAGAAATAACACAACTTTAGGTTAAGCCTATATTGAATCAAAACATGTTTCTTGAAAACATTTACATTTATTATCATAGCAACCAACTTGGAAAATTTAGAATCAGGTAATCATTTTGTTATTATTCACAACAAACAGTTTTTTTTAAGTAAAAACAAACTGAAACAAAAATCAACGAAAAAGGCTTACTGTATTACAATTAAAACACCTGATGTTACATATTATAATATTCTTTTAGTTTGCGTTATAAAAATTTTGTTTGAAATGTTGACTATCGATTAGTCAAGTATTAATAGTGAAAATACGTCGCACGAATCAGTAATTCCAATTATTAGGGAAGATGCGTGTTTCTGTCTTCATTATGTACATAGGTGACCGCTATCACCATACCTTAAATCCATCAAAGTGCTTTTGTCCTACGCAACTGTAATTTCCATGAAAATATCAGAATACACAATAATCCGTTTGTATTTGTCTTCGTCATGGGAGTTGGTGAGTTGGGGATGGAGCCCCCTAGTCTATACATATAAATAAAATTGAAGTGCCTGTCCGTGATTTCAAAATAAAAACCTTTTTCTAATCTTATTAGGTTATTCACACTACACCAAAACATAAAACTTGCATTTTAAAATTTGTTTGCATTTCTGTCCGTCTGTTTGTTTGTTCGGGCTAATCTCCAGAATTTTGACGAAATTCGGAGGGGGGGGGGTGGACGAACAAATTTTGACGAAACTTTCATTTGCATGTAGATGACTTTTCAGAGTATAATCTAGGCTACTTTTTATCCTGGAAATGTTTAGAGTTCCTATTTAAAAATTGAAAAAATGTAAAAATTAGGGGTTTCGTGACACGTGACTATTTTAAATAAAACAACAGATTCGGATCAAAACCTTAACACTTTGACAAGATCATCTGTGTTTTAATTTACTGTATACACTGGTTTAAAAGTTAAATATATATCAAAACAGTATGCAATAATGTGAAATGTATTCATAGATGTTAATACACCTCAAAAGGTGATTTGTAATTTATATGTTCATTCTGTAGTTATGAGTAGCAAACTGGTAGAAAACGGGATTTTTATCGTTTATTGGTGCATAGCTGATAATTTACGTAGGCCTAACAGTGATACATAGATCGATTTGGGCAAAACACACTGTGCGTTTTTGGAAATCAAATCTAGAATTCTTTCTTTTTTTTTAATTGCGTGTAATGGTAAGGCACAATATTTACTCGATATTCCTTTTTTTATTTAATCATATTTGCGAGCGAAGCCTCAGGTACCAGCTAGTATTTATAATAAATTAGGGGAAACCCCTGCGTGTTCCGCACGCCAACCCCGTTGGAACCCTCTATACACATAATCATGTTACGTTTTCTTTATAATAAAGGAGTAGGATTAATAATAACCCCAAAGCAAAGATGGTAAATAATGTTAAATGTTCGAATCAAATTATTTCGTATATTTTATAACAGCAGTTGTAATAAAGGTTAAAAGAACCAGCAAGGCTCAGGTCTACACTTTAATAAAAACTTAACCTAAAAGTTAGAAATACAAATAGTTGTTTCAAAGTTTGAAATCAGTTGTTAATGGAAGTATTGGGGCTGTTTTAATGGCAAACAGCTGTTTGAACTGTTATTTTATTCAATTGGTTGCTATGGTGATAAATAAGTACATGTGTTGGTTTATAAGTCTACGCCTAATCTAAGATTTTTCCGACTAAATCTAGAAATATTGAAACAAAAAATGTTTTTATCAAAATCAATTATTAGCCTATGTTACTCGGGGATAGTGAAGCTTTTTATTAGTATTAGGATGGGTGGGGGGGGGGGAAGAAGGGAGTGGAAGGTTACCATAACATATAAACCCCATGGGTCAGCGGGGTGGGTTGTGGAGTTATAGCGGGGAGCTTACATTTTGTTCTATACTGTATATTCAGTGCCACAATATTCCCCTTTGAAGCTACATTCAATCATTCTCCTGTTTTATTCTGATTGTTGCTAACTTTTCATCTTGGGGATAAATTACTACACATCCTCGCCTGGATAACAATAGTGGTCAACGTCAGCAGTTCGTTCCAGTAATTAGCTCTGAACTCTCGCTAAAAGTAGCGCTTCGAATTGCATTTAATATTGTTCACAGTTTTCCCCGTTTAGCATACATGTATCCGTACTGTACATCTTGGCACGCTAAACAAAAACCACGACAAGTTGGTAAAAAAATCTGCTAATTACGCGATCGTGAATTTCATCTATTTATCCAAGCCAGAGGTCGTATCAGTTAACTGTGTTAAAAATTCGGAATCCATACACTTCCGAAGCTTTTCAGAAAATAATCAACTCCTACAAAAGCGAGTGCACGTCCGTACGTACATACATAAGTACGTACGTAAGTACGAACGTGAGTAACATAATATAACATAAGATATCACCTATCATCTGTAATACCTAAACAAAAGCGAGCATAAATTATACTTTGAGGTTAGGTTTACAACTTCAATCATTACAATTTCTTGCCAGGGTGTTACAAGAAGGTTGGGCTGGCTATACATATTCAGATTCTAAATGAAAAAATAAGTCGAAAATGTAGTATAACATTTTTTTCGATTTCGGCTTAGTTTAGCCGTAATCCGCCATTTTGTTTTTTTACAAAAACTCACTGTAACTCTGGAAATAGATAATATATCGAGTTCAAATTTAGAATAAGCATTTTATATGTTACGATTAACAAGTGTACCAAACACAAAGAATTTATTTTTATAATTTTCAAAATGGTGGCCGTTACAAATTTTTAACGTGGAATATCTTGAAAACCGTTAAGTTTACAAAAAATGTGCAAGAGACAAAATATTTTCCTTTTTTAACGACAGGCAAAATGCTCTTTTTGTAGTTTCAGTAGGTCAAAGGATAACTGAGTTATCGACAAAAAACTAAAAACATAATTTCTTGGTAATTGTCTACAACCAAAATTAGCCTAAAACAGTTTTTTTTAAATTTAAAAATTTTTTCGTTATTTTTGTAGCGGGCTATGCAGATTCATATTCTACATGAAAAATTAAGTCGAAAATGTAGTATAACATTTTTCGATTTCGGCTTAGTTTAGACGTAATCCGCCATTTTGTATTAAAAAAAATTATTAACTCAAAAGCCCTTAGAGATATTTTTATGAAACTTAGTATACATATTAACTCTATAGCTATAAACATTTTCCCAAAATATCTTTGATCAGACTCATCAAATTTCAAAATGGCGGCCATTTTAAAGTTTTAAAGTCAAATTCCATGAAAACCAGCTGCTAAACAAAATTTTACTAGACACTAAATTTGAAGCCCTTTTCATTTCAAATCAAATGACACTTTAATTGCAAAAATTGGTTAATAAATATCAAAATGGCGGCCATTTAATAATTTCAAAGGAAAATTCCATTAAAACTCGGGAATAGAAAAACTCCAAATTGTTCAATTTTAATTTATGTTTTATTACAAATTGAAAGACACCTTGATTGTTAGCATTGGTTTGCAACTATAATCAATGATTTAACTATGTACAGTTTAACAGCAATTTAAAAAGAAAAAAAACCAAAAACAGATTTTATAGTTATGGGTTTTTGAAGAGTCATCATTAACTGAAGAGTCATCATAGTAGGAGCTGCTCAATGTGTCCTCCGTTGATTGTCACGCACTTCGGCCCATCGACTGCCTCACCCGTTCGAAAATCTCTGGCATCCCTCTTATCCTTTGGCACCCATCTTCAACCCACTCTCTGAGCTGCTCAATGTTCTCTACAGGGGTTGGATACTAAAAGGTGTCTTTCAATTTGTAATAAAACATAAATTAAAATTGAACAATTTGGAGTTTTTCTAGTCTCTAATTTTAATGGAATTTTCTTTTGAAATTGTTAAATGGCCGCCATTTTGATATTTATTAACCAATTTTTGCAATTAAAGTGTCATTCGATTTGAAATGAAAAGGGCTTCAAATTTAGTGCCTGGTAAAATTTTGCCTGGTTTTCATGGAATTTGACTTTAAAAATTTTATATTGCCGCCATTTTGAAATTTGATGAGTCTGATCAAAGATATTTTTGGAAAATGTTTATAGCTATAGAGTTAAAGTGTATACCAAGTTTTATAAACATATCTCCAAGGGCTTTTCAGTTATTAATTATTTTAAAACAAATATAAAATGGCGGATTACGGCTAGACTAAGCCGAAATCGAAAAAGTGTTATACTACATTTTCGACTTATTTTTACTTTCACCCCTATACCATAGTATATGGAGAAAGTATTGTATTCGTCAAAATTTTCGAGTTTGAGTTTTTGGTGGAAATATCCGTTTTGGGTCCCCCTGAACCTAAAAAAGTGGTTTTCGGAGTGATGTCTGTGTGTGTGTCTGTATGTGTAGGTGTGTGTCTGTGTGTCTGTGTGTCTGTGTGGATGTTATCAGACCTAGAGCCTAAACCAGTCGTCCGATTTTGATGAAATTTGGTATGGAGGTACTAATCCACGGTATCTCCAGGCGTTTTTTTCATTTTTGTGAATTTTTTATTTTTAAGGGTATTTTTCCCATAAAATCCCATAAAATAATGGAAAAATTAACTTTTCTCAATAACGGCTCTAACGATTTTGATTAAAATTTTATAGTTTATTAGGGACCTAAAGTACTATAAACTGTAAAATTTTAATCAAAATCGTTCGAGCCGTTTTTGAGAAAAGTTGATTTTTCCTTTATTTTATGGATTTTTATGGGAAAATGACTGTTAAAAATAAAAAAAATCACAATAAAATGGTAATAGAATTGTTTTATTAAGTTTCTATAATGCGGGAGAAAGTATGTGTCAGTTTCCTGATACCGTTTATTGCATGTAAAATCTGAATGTGCATAGCCCGCTACAAAAATAACTAAAAAATTTTCAAATTTAAAAAAATATGGTTTTAGGCTAAAACAACTTAGGCCTAAAAATCCTATATTAAACTACCACTATATTGGGGTATTGCCCTGAATGAATGCTACTTACAGACAACTTGTAAACAAAACAAGATAGGATTACATATGTTACATAATGTTATGTATTATTTGCTATTGTCCGTTTACAGTTTAGTTTATAGCATGGGCCTTATGGAGGCTTGCCGTGCTACTACCTGTCTACATCGGCTCCTATTCACTACCATATTGAATATCTCTGTCTCGGTGTTTAATTCAAGATCCAAATTTCTTCATTTCAGTAACGTACCTTATGTTTAAGTAAACCCCATTATGGAGTTTAACCTACAAACAACTAACATTACATTAGTTTTATTCTAACGTGTATTGCTGTGCTATTTCAAATCTAACAAATTGTTAAAATTGTTTGTCTGAAAGCAAATATTATATTCTCCCAAAATAAAATAATTTACTCTCCAAATAATTATTAAAGTACTATACATCAGAATTTATATCATGATAGATAGTACAACACTAATAATGCTCTGATGTTTTCTGTAAACTAAAGTTAGTGGTTATTTTTCTCAATCCTTGATTCATTTTGATAACAAATTTTGAATTTAAAGATTTTTCTTAAAGTTTGTATATTATTATTCAGTTATTGTTCTACAATATTCAATCATTTACTTTCCTAAAAAAACAGCTCTTCCATCAAATTAAATGTAAACAAAACTACTATTTTAATACGCTTTTATATTAGCTTGGTATGTATCTATGTAACGTAATCTTTAAACGTGATTTTCACCCCCTTCAAAACGTCTTATTGTTTTGAAACTTTGCACACTTATCAAAGACCGATGACAACGCAATATTAATTTTGTTGGGTGTAGTAAGTGAGCACTGATCATGGTCCCCTGAACAGGTTTTCGGGTGTCATTAAAAACTTTATATACAGGGTGATTCACGACGATATGCAGAAACTTCGGGAGCTCATTAATTTTGTTGGGTGTAGTAAGTGAGCACTGATCACGGTCTCCAGAACAGGTTTTCGGGTGTCATTAAAAACTGTATATACAGGGTGATTCACGATATGCAGAAACTTTGGGAGCTCATTAATTTTGTTGGGCGTAGTAAGTGAGCACTGATCATGGCCCCAGACTTAAAAATAACAAAATAAATAATAGTTTAAAAAACTAAAAAAATGCGCTTTAAAAGCAAACCGAACTAAAAATTTGAAAATAATTGTAAAAAAAGCGTGGGGTGCGTTATATTATATTTTTATAATAACTCTACTTTTATAAACATCTACCAATGAAATATTTGTAAAATTTGATGAAAAGCACCCCACGCTTTTTTTACAATTATTTTCAAATTTTTAGTTCGGTTTGCTTTTAAAGCGTATTTTTTTAGCCTTTTCACGTTTATACAAATTATTCTTGAAAATATAAATACCAATAAAAACAATATCAAAGGAAACATATTCCTAGTAACTAGTTTAAATGAGTTTTACGAGGTTGATGTTTTCATGCGGGCTAGTAGCGTAAGATCTCCGTTTCAATAGCATGGACATGGACAATGCCTGCCCTTGCTATCCACTAAACTGTAAACGGATAATAGTTTTGACCTGCTGACCAACACGGTAAAGTTTGGTAGAATGGTTGCGAGAAGCCCTGTTATTTATATAGCTTAAAGCTGCGCGCCCACTGGGTCGTCACGGACGGTCAGTACGGTCGGTACGGGATTTTTCAAAAGTTCAAAACATCGAATTAAATGAGCATGCGCCCACTGCGTCGTCACGGCCGTCAACGGCGTTCCGCACCTTCGGCATGTCCGATAGAAAGTCTGGAGCTACGAACTGTAGGACATTTCCGTGACGGCGGATCCGCCCGACCGATCCAGTGCGCGCGCACTTCGGGCGTTCGGGACGGTTGGTACGGCATTTTCAGCGTTCTACGCAGTCTGCTGTCACTGGATGACGAAAATTAGTTTCTTCCCTATATAATTCTGCTTCCAGCGTCAGTAATAGTGTTTCAAACTTGTCGTGAGTCATCCTGAAGTACTCAAAAAACTTAAGGTCATGTTCCACAAGGTCCGGGAACAAAGTGTGAAATTCACCACAAATCAATCTTTTTCTGTTAATGTTATGAATTCAGAACCTCCTTTTTCTTATTTTAACATTCTCCTCTTCTGCTATCAAAAACCCACTCACTACCGTAATTTCCTCCTCCACATCCATCTTTCAACAGATCCTCTCCCAAACTGACTTCTGTTTTGGCGGAAGGCGGATGGAGGACAGTGCGGAACGCCTGGACGGCGGAACGCCCGATCCAGTGCGCGCACCCCCTCTAAAAAATGCCGTGACGGCCGTGACGACCGTACCGAAAATACCGACCCAGTGGGCGCGTAGCTTAAGAGTATGTACCAAGTTTTGGGTCTCTAGCCTCATAGCCCGTTTACGGTTTCATGCATGTATATACAGGGTGGTTATTGAAAACTTATCAGCCGTATTATTTAAGAGACTGAAAGATATAATATACCATCTGATCCCGGGAAAGTTATTCATAGACAAGGGGCCAAGGGGGGGGGGGGGGGAGGTTATTCACAGACCTTAGAACACCTACCGTTTTGCAAAACAAATTAATTCGACCACGCAGCTGAACCGCTGACGTGAGTTGAGCAAATTTCCAAAATTAATTTTAGGCCTACATGTTTTAGAGTTTCAACCAAATATTTGGGAAATTGATCTACTCATGAAGGCGCTGAATAGCTGCCTATGTGTATGAAATATATTAATAGAATTTGTTTGCACCTCAGCCTCCAGCTTCGACTCACGCACTCCTTCGTTCCACTCGGGCTATTACCTGCTTCGCTTTGCTCGCAGGGTACAAACACGGCCGTTGGGCCTCGGATCATAAGCTGTTTCCACGGTAAAATCCCACACGGGGATTTGAACCTGGTACTTTTATGGTATTTTACGTTTTGATCGATTTTGGGGAAACCAAGCGAGCTATAAGGTCGCGTAAAATAACAAAATGTGCAGAATAATATCCTACATTTATTTGTTTAGATAAAAATTTAAAAAAGTCCTAATCACGCGTCAATAATCTGTTTGCATTTTCTGCACCATAAGTCTCCGCGGGGGTTGGTGAGCGAAGCGAGCAGGGGCGCGACCAACCCAGAACAAAACCTCCTACAGCTGATGACCGACAGGAGTTGTCAATGACCATGACCCGGTCTGTGTACGTAAAGCGTGGGCGAGTTGAGCTGATACAATGGAAGACTTGATCGTGGGAGAACAGCGTGATCTTGTTAAGCACACAAAGCCTGACCGACATATTTACGCCAATGTTCAGAAGACAGTGGATAGATGAAAAGCGAAAACTTTCCCTAGTTTGTTATATCGTGAAATCGTGGAGGACGAAATTGATAGTTCCAAGGTGGTATTTTAGATGGCAAACATCTCGGAACAGCCTAACAGCGCTGGCGAGGGACGGGAAAGAATAAGGCGGAGAAGTGGTAAATTTATTCACGCGCAATGGGTCCGATCATGGTCCCCAGAACACGTTTTGGGGTGTCATTAAAATAATATATGTATATATGTGTTCGCACCCTAGCGGCCGCATTTTAAGTTCGATTTGGTCCAAATTTGGTACACATGTTGGTTGTCTATGTCGCTCGGACGAGTTCGTTGGCCAAAAAATCCAGCAACCGGAAGTACGTTTTTTTGACAGGAAGTAACTATTTTTTAGATTTTTACTACGAGAATTAGATTCTTTTAAAGTTTTTTCTAAAAATATAAATGTAGGATGTTATTCTGCACATTTTGTTTTTTTACGCGACCTTATAGCTCGCTTGGTTCCTCCAAAATCGATCAAAACGTAAAATACCATAAAAGTACGCGGTTCGAAGACAAGTGGTGCAAACTCGCGAGGCCAATAGGCGCAAACAAATTGTACTAATATATTGCGTACACACAGACAGCTGTTCAATGCCTTCGTGAGACCTATATTTCCCAAATTGTTGGTTGAAACCCTAAAACATAGGCATATAACTTAATTTTGGAAATTGCTCAACTCACGTCCGCGGTCCATCTGCGTGGTCGAATTATTTACATTGAATCATATAATTTAATTTAAAAGTAAAATAAAGTACGTTAAACTTCTTACTTCTCAAATTTTAATGTTGAATCCAATCAAACATTATCAAACAATCAAATCATACGGTATTAATTTAATGTACATCAATTTTAACAATAACGAACAAAAATAATAATAATATATTAAAAATAATGTACATTAAAAATTCCTACCTATAAAAATACAATGTTTAATACACACGAAAAAAGCAACACCCAACTAATTGTGAAGATTATGCTACAATAAATGTTCAAACTGTTTTTCTTCAGCTGTTTGACAATGCGCTAATCTTACGTAATAAAATTCAAGCACATGTTGAATCATTTCATGTCGCATTCTGTTGGTCATTCCAATTATAAAATGCAAGTATGTTCAAAACAGTTTGAGATATGGATTTGCGGGTTTCACCGTTGATTTTGTCTTAAAATTATACATTGAAATGATGCATCACACGACCACTACCCTGTTAAAAACAGTTACATTCATCGTGGATCTAAGATGGCGGACCAAGTTTTTGACATCTTAATAAAATAGAATTTTTACATAGAGTAGGTTCGTCAATCACGTCTTTCTTAAAATTTTCCTTATATACGAAATATTAAGCCGTTATCAGACTTTACACCCACTCTGTATGTAAAATTGTTATTTGTATTAAATGACATTTGTAATTAAATAGATATATGTACTACATTTGTATGGTAGGATAATGTTTAGTGTTATAATTACTTGTTATTTGTATTAAATGACATTTGTAATTA